>AYEL01057074.1:0-139008 GCA_000484575.1 Olivierus martensii | reverse complement strand
GGCCGACCGAAATAATTTGATTAACCAGAATTGATAAGCGTGTAATACTTCATTCAATAAACGATTAACTTATATTGCGAAATACTGAATGTAATTATTCAAGATTTATGCGAATAATAATTTTTAAATAATTAATAACAGGTTTTTATGCTGGAAACTTTTAAGAGGAGTATTATTGTAAGATTCTCGAAGTAAACCTAAAAATCACAGCGAACGAATTTTTTTTAATTAACAAAAATATTCGAATTAACAAAATAAAAATTCTTCAGATTTAGTAAAATTTAAGGCATGCTCATTAATTTCCGTAGCAGTAAAAAAATATAACATAAATATTTAAAGAAATAATAACTTAATCGTATATTATTATTATTTAAACATCTGGCAACAAAGAAACGAAATTTACTTAGTCGGCTGCGCTTACTTTGATAGGCTTTTTTTAATATAGTTTTTAATTTAGTTTAAATTAGTTTGATCATCTGACGTATTTTCATTATGGATTTATGGATATTCGTAGGGCATGATATGCATTAAATCCATGATTAACCTCAATCAATCTATTCTCCAGAGACTGCACCAATTGGGTTTATGTCCAAAATTAAAATCATCATCGAAGAAAGCAAATTTCACGTTGTGGAAAACCATAAAGAAGAAAATTTCTAAACAATTGGGTTTATGTCCAAAATTAAAATCATCATCGAAGAAAGCAAATTTCACGTTGTAGAAAACCATACAGAAGTAAATTTCGAAAATTTTAAGATATCTAAAAGTGAATGATTATAAAACAGGGCTGTCCAATTATAATGACCCCGAAGGCCATAGCCGTGTTTACTAGAGATATCGAAGGCCGCAGTTACAAAAAAGGGAGCGGGGCTTTGGCACTTGATATGGTATTGTCTCAACAAACGGAATGCATAAATATAACCCTTTTATGAAACCAATCTTATTTCCAGATTAGCAAACCTTATTACAAAAATATATTTACCAGATTGCATTCAATAAACATGTTAACAAAAAGTTATGAAATATAAAAATAGTATGCATGTACCTATTTAATGTGATAAATGAGGGCAGACAACAGCATTTACAACGGCTGGATATTTATATCCATTCTTGTTAAAGAAGAATCTCCAAGACAGGTTCTGAATCGATTCTTAACTATTTTCATGTTACAAAACGCACTTTCACCCAAATAAGTACTACCAAACGCAGGACTGGATTAAGACTCGGATGCCCTAAGCACTAACAAATTTTAGTGCCCCTTTACACTTGTAATTCAAAATATATAAAACGTACTTACATTTTAATAGATTAAACAGCCAGAGCTGTATACGCTATTGGAATAGTCATTAAGCAATTTTGAGGCTGAGGCTTTAAGAACGAAAACAAGAATGAGGTTATGAATGCACATGTAATTAACACCAATGACAGTTGGCAACTAAACTAAGAACTTCATATGAGCTAGTACCCGTCACTTGCGCGTCTAGACTTGTTCAAAATTTGTATAGCTTCCAATTTGCAGCACAGAGTACTTATTTTGCAGGATAAACATGAACAAGAGAGAACACTTTATAAACAGAACTTATTCATTTTTCATTAAATTTTGAAAATGGCTATAAATTTCATTAATTTAACAATTTAAATGATAAATTCGGCTATAAAAAATTTCTGTGGTGCTCTCTCTTCCCTTGATGTCCTAAGCAACATGATTAATTTGCTTATAGATTAATGCATCACTGACCAAATGTTGAGATTACTGTACTTTCCGACCAAAATCATAAAAGTTAGGAAAACATTCGTTAAAAAAAGCAGTTTACCCATGTGATTTCTTATGAAAAAGTTATTTTCTCACCGCCACTAACACCCATGTGATTTGTTATGAAAAAGTCATTTTCCCACTGCTCCTCATAGACTACTATTTTCATTTTCTATTTTACGTTTTTTCTCACTCATTTCACAAATGCAATGAACTCGCAGTAAAATAAAAATAAAATTAAACAGTAAAATAAAACAGAATCACAACACAACGGTCACACAATCACTGAAATGGTGAGTGTTAGAAACCAAAATATAACTAAAATACAGTCACAATTCAAACTATAAATAGAAACCAAAAAATAACTAAAATACGGTCACAATTCAAAACTTTAAACCGGAATAGCTAAAACTAAAATTGACGTGATTGAGTCTTATAAAAATGTGATGATATTGATAGCTTGTTGATCATTAAATAATTACTAATAATTAAGAATAATTAATTACTTGAGTTAATATAATTCAGTTTTAGGATTATTTTTATTAATCTCTTAAAAAAGTAATAAATAAAAGTGAAAAAATAACTTTAAAAAGTAATATTATATCATAAAATGTGAAAACCTCGCGGGCCGCACAAAATGGCTTGGCGCCTTTTGGACAACCCTGTTATAAAACATGTTTTAAAAATTGAAAAAAAAAGATGTAAAAGATATATTGAAGCAGAAGAATCTCATTTTGAAGAATGCTAAAGGTAATTTAATAATATTTATTATTTTATCTTGATTTCTGGCAAATCCAGGAAATTAATTAATGAACAATATGTGAAATAATTAACATTAACGATGAAGAGGATAGGAGAAAATATTGACATTTTTTAAACAGTATAGATCGAGATAAAATACCGTATATCTCCATATAAAAAAAAGAAGAAACGACAGATAAGTGCAAACAGAAAACAACAAAGTATTTAAAATAATAAATTATCAATATATTTTCCATTATCTAAATATAAATGTACAGTTTATATTTTTATTTTCTAACAAAAATCAATGCTAAATTAAGTTTTCTTCTTTAAGACATTGCAGGTTTAACAAATCACAATCTTTGATGCATTGTATCACAAGTCCCGTTTCGGTTTCTGCAACAGTTTTGACTGCGGTGGAAATTTCATGCAATCCTTTATGTGGCAAAATTATTATTGCTATTTGCAAATTTGGTTGTATTTTCGTTACTTTTTTAACAAAATCTTCCACACATGTGTAACGTTCAGTAAAATATGTGATTAAAAGAGGATCTGCTAATTTCATTCCTATCGTTTTCCCTTCCTGGCAAAGTTCCTCAGCAAATTTTTCTAACACATACTTTGTGCAGAAGCTTCGAGGTGAAAAGCTGAATATCATCCACCTTTTAATGTTTATTGCATTATAATTCCGCTTCAGATTCATGTCCCTGTTCTCGTTTGAGGTTTGGTTTAATTCTCGACCTGAAAATTTGAATTGATTTAAAACTCTAGAAAATTTAAACATTTTAAAAAATTAAACTGATACTTACATCTATCTATTCTCGGTGTTACTGCTGTGTTTATAGTTTTTAATAATTTCTTCATTCTGTGCTGATTATCTTCCAATTGCTGTTGGCTTTCACTATCAAGATTTTCGGTATTTATGCGTTGAATATTATTTAACTGTTTTCTTACTTTCTTCCGAATATTGCATAATTGTTCTTGGATATCCTCATCACTCTTAGGAATTTCAGTTTGATCTTCTAATTTCTTTTTTATTTCTATTAAAATTTCCCGTAAAAATATACGGAAAATTTTAATAGAAATAATTTTATTATATTGTGGAATATTTTTCACATAATTGATATCGTCTAATACTTTTTGGTTATACTCGGAAATGTTTAACTGCTCACCGATTTCTTCCCGAATTTTTCTATTTGCTATCAGAATTAAATGATTCAAGATATAAATAAACATTAAACTTCGATGATTAAACTTTTTCTGTATTTATCAAGATTAAAACATTAGCTACAAACTTATCCAGTACTTTTTAATTAATTAACCAGTAAACATATTATAAACGGTACAGTTTTGCATTAGGGTCATATGAACGAAAATACTACCGATTGAAAAATGACAACGAGTAGAGAAAACTTTCCAAAAGGATTGTACTTCTATCTGTTATAGGCGTCGAGAAAATGAACGATTAAATTATAGTATTTCTCCACACGCATTACCTAAATCGGTGCGCGCCGCCATTTTAAAACCTGTTTTGAAAAGCCGATATAGTTTTGGAATGAATCTAACATAACGGAAGTGTCGATTCGTATTTTAACTCAAATTCTCTAACATATAGTAGTATTTGGAATGAATCTTTTAACACTATATTCCAAAAACTATTGTATCCTATCAAAGTTTCAAAACAAGTTTGTAAGAATGGTGGCGCCTATCGGTTTAGATACAGTACCTCAGTGTGGAGAAATGCTATAATTTCATGTATACTCGTCATAATCTTTTCAATGGTGGTACTTTCATTCATATAGCGTTAATGTAAAATTGTATCTCATAGAACTTCATAAATTGATAATTTTTCTGGTTGAAGTCTGCTTTTCACGGAATTACCGGATACAGATCTCATCAAACTGGTCAAAAATTATAATAGAACCATGGACGAAAGATCACAGAATTGCCAAATGTGATACCATTCGATAGATCTCATCAAACTAAGTCAAAAATTATAATAGAATCATGGACGAAAGCGGCACCGATTAGAAGATATTTCGAAAAATTTAACTCAGAATTTGTAAACGAAGCATGTACCGCTGCCATATTGAACGAGAAGTAAAATGTCAAGTGACCATCATCGTAATGACGAAAACCTGCTATGTTTTTAGTTTGTTTTAAAAGCCAAAAATACGCCGGGAATTATTGTTACGTTTATGTGGGTGATGATTTTCATGCTGAACACCATAAGTTACTTATGCAATTCATGGATTTATATATTATATATACATTAATATATATTTGCACCAAGATGGAAAATTACATCATCTTGAAAGTGTTCTTGCCAAGGAGGTTGAATATAATTCTTGCGCGACACCTTCAAGATGTATTACGGTAACCTCCGTATTACGTGTTCTCCTATAACACGAATTCATATAACGAAATCGCTCTTCTATAACACGAATTGGTGTAATTCTACATTTTGAAAGTGTCGCGCAAGATACTGTTCCTTTCAAGATGGCGTCGCGATCAGTTATCGATACTTTGTTGTGATAAATACTTTTTCATATAGCTACTTATCGGTTCCGGTTTTTTCGCGAATACGACTAAAATTATTATGCAAAAATCTCGACAGTTATCGATACTTTGTTGTGATAAATACTTTTTCATATAGCTACTTATCGGTTCCGGTCGCGAATACGACTAAAATTATTATGCAAAAATCTACGATGATGTGAAAAGCAGAATCTTGCCAATTAAAGTGTGAAAAATGAGCTACGGCAGCTATCCGACTAGATTTAGTCTGCATGAAATTCATAATTACTCCTACATTAAACATATATTGCGCTACAAATTATTGCAATGCTATCAAATCGCAATTTTAATTATAAATAATAAATTTACCTTTTCCTTTCCGTATTCCACGACGCATCTTAGCTTCCATCTTTCTTTTAATGTACGTTACAACATTGAAACTCATATAGGTGGAAATCGAAACCAAAACCGAAAGCGTGCTAGCTACGTCATAATGTTATTGTTGCCATGACGAAATATCAGGAAAGTTTAACTTGAATTGATTCATACAAGAGATTACGCAATACTATTATACATAAATAACATCTCTAGTAGAAATATATGAATGTATGCCAACTTAATTACCTCTAATTGAACCTAATACGAAGATGATAATTCAAGTATTAAATATCCTCACGACGCATCTTAGCTTCCATCTTTCTTTTAATGTACGTTACAACATTGAAACTCATATTTAGGTGGATATCGAAACCAAAACCGAAAGCGTGCTAGCTACGTCATAATGTTACTGTTGCCATGACGAAATATCAGGAAAGTTTATTAACTTGAAATGATTCATACAAGAGTTTATGCAATATTATTATACATAAATAACATCTCTAGTAGAAAAATATTAATGTATGCCAACTTAATTTATTAAATATCCTGCCAAATCGTATCGAGATGAATAATTATCATATGTAATTTAAAATTCAAGAAAATTATGGTTACATAATTAGTTTATCATTTATATTGTACTGATAATGGATATATTTATTTATAAATTTAATTAAATAAGATGGTTTTTGTAAAGAAACGTTCTTGTTGACGTTTGGGGTAAATCGGAATATTTACTTATTTTTAAAATGATTTACTTTTTTCTGTTCGATACACTTTCACTTTAATAGGTATAAATTATTTCTGTTAGCTTTGTTATCATAATAAACAAACATTCCAAAACAAAACCGCAAACGATGATGTCATACACCGTTAGGATGACGTGTTCAACGTGTTTCTAGATAGTGACGCCAGAAAAGACGTCATTAACCGGCGAAGTGCTAAAAATGCTAAAAACGTATTTGTTATCATAATAAACAAACATTCCAAAACAAAACCGCAAACGATGATGTCATACACAGTTAGGATGACGTGTGCAACGTGTTTCTAAAAAAAAAAAAAAAAAAAAAAAAAAAAAAAAAAAAAATACAAAATTTCAAATACTATCATTAGGTAGTTGCCATTCATACTAAATTTATTAATAAATGAAATTACAAACAAATTTAAATATAACAATTAGATGATGATAAGTCATAATATTAACAGAATTAAAAAAAATGAATAAATAAATTTATTGCAGTGCTCTAAATATGTAGACTACAATCCCCGAGATTCAGTTGCCAACACATCAAAGGATTTGCAAAATAAAAAAGTGCACTAATCAAATAAAATTGTTGAAGCACACTAATCAAATTTGGCACTACATGTATTAAGAGATAATCTCAAATTTTTTTGCGCACTAATCAAAACCACATTATTCAAATCTGCACTAATCAAGGGATTCCTGTATTTTACTAAAAATTTTGATTTGGTTGGATTAAAAATAAAAAGGTTATTTAATGGCTAATAAAAAAGGAAATTAAATAAAAGGAAAGGGTATTAAATGGATAATACAAATAATGTAAATAAAAAGGGATATATTAATATATTGTTGAAATTTCTCTCTCATAAAAATGGTTTTCATCTAAAAAAAAAAAAACTTCATCAAAAAATCTAATCTGTAAAAAATAACATAAGTACAGTACTTAGAAATGTGGACATTTGTTACAATTTAGGTGTAGTTATTTGATTGATGATTTAAGAAAATAAAATAATAATATTGGTTAATGTTGTTTTTATTTTCTTAAATCATCAATCAAATAATCATGTCTAAATTGTAGCAAACATCCACATTTTTAGTACTATATTTGGATTAATTTTTACGTAGATGTTTTTGATGAGATAGCTGACACAATCAATGAAGAGCCTAAGTAAGAAAATCATAAAAACAAGCATTTTTTCTTATTAAGTTGATAAAAAATTCCATTATTCAGATATTTTATATAAAATAATTTGAGGTGCTGGTAAGCAAGAAAAATTTAGAGAGAGATGAATTTGAGATTATAAATTATTATATAAGATAATATAAAACAACTGATTTAAACAAATTATAAGAGTAGATTAACTAATCAAATTTTAATGAAATCATTTCTTCATAAGAATGAAAATAATTTTTGCAAATAAAAAAACTAATATATTTTTATACATTAACATTAAATATAAGAGGTGCTTTTAATTTTATTAATAATAGTTAGATACATAACTTTATATAGCAAACAATTCACTAATAGTTAATAATAATGAAAAAATATTTACTGTTGTAGAAATTAACCTATTAAGTTTTATCCTGTATGGAAAAAAAGTTAGATTATTATTTAATCCAAAATTATCATCATCAGTTTATTTAGATGATAAATTATTTAATCCAAAATTATCATCATCAGTTTATTTAGATGATAAATTATTTGTTCAAAAGTACTGCATATTATATAATAAAAATTTCTAAATAGATATTATATTTATTACTTTCCATATTCATTATTTTTTTAAAACTTAAAAAAATTAAAACTTTCAAAAATTATTTTGGTATGCAATGTATGTGTATCTTAATTGAAATAAAACATAAAAAATAATGTATCTTTGTATCTTTCTGCTTTCTCACAAATGTAAAACAAAACTCAAAAAATAGTTCAAGATTATTGAAAACATTAGTCAAAATATTGGGTTGTCTGAAAAGTAATGACACATTTTTTTCTATGTTTTAAAAAGTGTATTTATTTATCATAAAGAACAAAGATCAATCAAAGATATATTGCCCATTTTGCTCGATAACCTTTTGCCATCTTTCAGGGAGCTTCATAATTCCTCATTCATAGAAGGACCTCTCATTATTGGTGAGAAACTGAACAAGGTGCTGATTTACAGCCTCATCTGAATTGAACGACATACCACACAAGGAGTTCTGAAGAGAGCGAAACAAGTGGAAGTCTGACAGCACAAGGTCAGGCGAGTATGATAGGTGTGGTAACACATCCCATCCAAGCTCCAATATTTTTTGGTGGGTGATCAAACTTGTGTGTGATCTTGCATTGTCATGATGGAACACAACTCCTTTACGATTAATGAGCTCTGAATATTTCTGGATGATGGATTCGTTCAAAATATTCAATTGCCGACAGTACACTTCTGAATTGATTGTTTGGTTCCTTGGTAGAATCTCAAAAACATGACACCCTTAAAATCCCATCATACCGAGAGCATAATCTTCCTCTGATGAATGTCTGCTTTCGATGTCATTTGAGGTGGATCATCACACCAGAACCAAGACTGTTTGTGCACCACATTGTTGTAAACAATCCACTTCTCATCATCAGTTATCAATCGCTTCAAAAAAAAGATCATTTTCCTCACATTTAATGAGCATGTCGCAGATGTTTATGCATGCCATCAAATGAACTTCTTCGAGTTCATGAGGAACCCAAATATCGAGCTTGCTTATATATCCCAGCTTCTTCAGATGGACATGAACGGTTGAATGATGGATGTTCAATATTTCTGCAATCTCTCATGTCACGTAACAGTGATTTGACTCAATTAATGCTTTTATTTTAACGTCTTCCTGACTGAGGAGCATTTTTGAGGTCAGTCACCAGCACAGAATTTTGCGAACCATTGTTGGTAGTAGAGCATTGTCTCTGTAAACTTTATGCAACTTTTCACAAGCTTGGCATGCATTTTTCTCTTTACAGAAGTAAAACAATAAAATATGGCGATAATGCAAATTTTGGTCTTCCATCTTCAACTTGTAAAATTTGTAAAAAAATAAAATAAATGGATCAATTTTTTTTTATGGAGCTAAAACTATCAGCTGTTAAATGACATAACAATAACATAGATGCGAATAACTCTAGTACTTCCAAAAATGAACAATCACCATCTGTTACGAAAATGCGTCATGACTTTTCAGACAATCCAATAATTTAACTTCTGCAATCTTGAGCTATTTTTTGAGTTACCTCTTTTACATTTGTGCATAAGCAGTTTTTTTTTTTTTTTTTTTTATCAAATATATCTTGTAACCATCTGATATATTTGTTCAAATTATTTTTCACACTATTAATAATATATAAAAAAGCAAATGAAAATATTAGTTTTTACTATTAAATTTTTAAATATCAAAAATTAAAATCGGGGCTGGGGTGTCGGCAGGAAAACGTGCCGACACTTACACCAATACTTACATTTTTATTTTGCCGACACCAACTTCTCTGACAGTAAACACACACACAAATGAGTTTTTAGAACACATTTTTATTCAATATTTATTACTGAAAAAATTATTAATTTGAAAAAGAAAATAATTATTTAATACATTTTTTAAATTTAAAACCAATAAATTATGAGCAATGAAAAAGTTATTGCCGACATTGACTCTTCCTAAAACTGCTGACTCCTGTCAACACTGATTCCCCAGCCCTGATTAAAATAAATGTTTTTTTATATAGTTTTATATTTACTAATAAATTATAACTTAAAAAATTAATTTCCCTCCCATTTCAAATTAAAAATATGAGAATGAAAATTATGAAAATAAATATTTAATTTTGTATTCATTTTTATTATATTTCAGGAGTAGGTAAAAGTAGCTTATTATTACGATTTGCTGATAACACATTTTCAGGTAAGTTGATATTTTAATCACTCCAAGTATTAATTAAAAAGATAAGGTTATACTTTTCATACTTTCCAATATGTTATTTCATTTTCACATATCAAAAGATTTCAAAAACTCTAAGAATTTTAAACATATCTGCTATCACTATCATGTTTAAAGTTCTTTAAGAGTTTTTGCTCTAATAACAAATAAAATGTAAAATTACAGAGATATTTAACATCATATGGCATTATTTCAAAGTGGCAGAGTTTACACTAAAAAACTCTTGCTATATAATTGGAACTTTTATTCAAATGTTTGAAATAAGAAACTTCTAATTGATTTAGTTATGAAATCTACAGATATTCCCTGACTTATGAAAATAATTAGGACTGAATATTTTATGTAATACAAATTTTTCAAAAGTCAGAAAATAATTTTTTTTAACAAAAATTATGATGCAAAAACTACTGGAACTGGTGGATTACTATGATTGCATCTATATCATGTTATAGCACCATATTGTTTTCTAACTAAAAGGAAGACAATGCCACAACTATATTGTATCAGTAATATGATATTTATGATTAAAACAAAATACATAAAACATAAATAAAGATATGATCTTTTAAATATTGGTTTGTAACTTGTTTGGACTTGTAAATTGCAAATTCAATAAATTTTTTATGCTCTATATATCAAAAAAAAAAAAAGGAAAAATCTTTTTGAAAATTTTTTATGTAATTTCAGATTTATGGAAGTTTGATATACATAAGTCAGGGAATGTTTGTATTACAAAATATTAGATAGACAATGATTTCAGTATTTCTGGATATCATAAAACAATAGCTTGAGTCATGAACAAAACTTATATAAGAATTAAGTTCATAAATTCTTTCATATTGAGGACTGTCTGTATTATAAACTGTTGAAGTACTGGCAAAGAATTGTTTTAAAGAAGCATATTTCATTTGACAGCAATGTTTGCAATTTAATATATTAACATGTAACATTATTGATATACTTATTTTAGATAAACTGTGATTTGGCTTTTGTTTCATATTGTATTAAATTCAATTGAATTTAGAGAGAATATCTCACTATACATTGTGCTAAATTGATTTTATAAACATTAATAAATCTGCAAAGTTGCTATATTCAAAAATACCAGTAATAAAAATCTAAAGTCAACGGTTCTAACGACTCTGCAAATCCAGAGTCTGGCCTGAGCTCAGGTCTTTTACTATTTCCTAAAATAAATATATCAAATCAAAACACGATGTTAGAAACTTAGACTAATAAATTGAATAAATTCTCAAACAAAGTTTAAATAATAAAATATATTATTATTTGACTCAACTTACAAAAGTGTTTATTTAAGCAATAATAAAGCACAATTCAAATTATCAACAAAACTTATTTAATCAAAATTCAAATATCCAAAAAATATAACCTTAAATATGAATTAATACTAATACTTCCACCATCGATACAAACTTAATCCATTGTTGATCTTTACAAGAAATTCAAATGTCATTAACTAGCTCTAATCCAGTATGTACACCTTGCTATGTCATTTAATGCATATGTTTTTATACCTGTGATTTACAGTCTTGAGCTTGGTTCATTTGCATAATGTCGTACAACAAGTTTAAATTTATTAGTTTACAAAGTAAATCAATTCATGTCATCCTCTTTATGAATTAATTATGTACCGAACAAAACATTGATAAGAGATCATTCTTATATTCTCATATTGGATCAGTGGAAAAATTTAGATTAGATGACGTCAAGAGCCGAGAAAGTCCATTCAGAAGACTGATTGATTTCCGGTCCATAACACATAATTACTAACTGCTCAGATGGAGAACGTGGAAAGTGAGTTTAACTCTTAAACTAAAATAAATCTTGCTATTGTATTTTAAATTTCAGAGCCATTAAGTGCCAAATGATCTTCATATATAAGCGTAATATAACAATAAACATGCCAATCATTGCAATTTTATTTATTACTTAACAATTAACAATTTTTGTATTCACGGTATTACCGTAAATACAAAAATAAAAAACACCACTAGATACCTTTTATTTATTTATTTTAATCTATTGGTTGCATAGTTATTTTTTTAGAATAAGTTTATACAGTCAAACCTGTTTTTATGCGGTCCATTTTTGGGCGTTGTTTTTTTTTGTGAGATGTTTTATGTGCAATTTTTTTTGTGCGATATATAAAAAAACTTAACTAGATTATAACTGCCTAAACTTTAAACTTAATAAAAACAAACTATACAAGCACCTTACTGCTATGACTGCTTGTATAGTTTGTTTTTATATAAAAAAACTTCCATGAAATGCATATGACAAATAAAAATTAATTAAAAAATGTAATTAAAAAAACAACGCACAAAAACGGACCACATAAAAACAGGTTTGACTGTATTGTCATTAGATCTACTACATATTGCCATGCAAGAAAATCAAATCTTTAATTTATTAAAACAAATTACCCAGTATTTTTGTTATTTTGATTATTATATCTAAATATGATATGAAAAAGTTAAAAAAAACTACTAAAGATATCATATCTTTACATATGAATTTATATATACTATATAACAAAATTATTATAGCAGCAAATTTATTATAATTAGTTTTATTATGCCAAATTTGTTTATGATATAACAATAAAATAGAAACATAATAGCAACAATAGGTGAATATAACAAAAATTCTGTCAACTTAAAATGTTTTTTATAATATGCCTTAATTTTCAATATCATTTAAGAATTAATAAAATCATTAATTAATATTCAACTGAAGAGAAAATATATTAAAAACTGATTTAAAATAAAATTTTAATTCAGCACTCCAAAAGTCAGTTGAAATTCAAATTGAAGCATTTAAAATAGCTCTCTAAGCAATATATTCAAAATATTAATTCTAAAATGAAAAAATATTTCAATTTTTAAATAGTACAGATATTATAGGGAATTCACAATACTGCATATAAAAAATAAAAATTCTGAATCAAATATTTAAGTGCAAAATCTACTTAGTATTCAATTTTGCAGAAAACAAGATATAATTTTGAATACAAAGTTAAATGCTAATAAGAATGACTAGAAGTGATATAAAATTTAAAATATAAAAAAGGAAATTTTATCAGATTTTTTATTACTTACTAAATTTTTAATAACTGTCTTCTTCAATTAAGCAATATTGATTTAAGATTGATAAAATTAATTCCAAAAAGAAAATATGCAAATTGTATATTAACAATGATTTTCGGGATGAAAGATTAAAGAAATACAAGTTTCAGAATTTCACCTACTACGGTTCATAAGACGAAACCAGAGTACTTCTATGTAGGAAAAACAAAAGTTTATTAAATTTTTTGTTTCATATATAGAAAAATGTTTTTGGCCTAACAAGCCATCTTCAGTTCACAGAAAGAACACACAGAACAAACTACAAATAGAAGAGGTTTTTTTAAAAATACATCATATGACATAGTGCAAAACTGCAAGGGATAAGGATGAAAACCAGCAGGATAACACAACAGGATTAATATAATAAATGCATAAGTAAAAATAAAAACTACAAATAGTAATTGTAAATCACAAAGCATTCTTCAAGCACTGTGCCAGGAGGTCAGGATCATTTCAGGGCATTCTTGTTGATTATAGATTGCCCTCTCTCATGGACACACAACATACCTCAGCAACACTTTTCTCTAGGATCACTGATATGAGGACCTTTGCCTTATGCCATTTTACTACTGAATCCACTTCATAGAATCTCTTGAATAATGTGGTAATAATATTTCTTAGTGTCATATCCTGTCTATGCTCTCAGATTCTCTTTTTCAACAATATAGAGTTCAGCCTATATATAGGGTTATTCGGAAAGTAATTTCATTTTTTCATGAAAATGAACAGATTGGGTTGTTCGGAAAGTAATTTCGTTTTTTCATGAAAATGAACAACTTTCTTAGTATATAAATATTTTATTTAATTATATATTGACTATTTTGGTCCAATACATTTTGCCATCTTTCTGGTAGTAGCATGATTCATTACTTTATAAAATTTCATCAAATATTGCCTTAAATTTATGTAATTCTCAAAAATCTTCATTCTGTTAGATTATTGACAAAAATAAATTCAATTTCTTGAAAATTAGATTTGATGTTTTTAATTCTATTCGTTAAAAATTCATTAATTATATAGCTTTTATTATGGTAATTATTTTAATAAAACTAATAAACACAAAATAGTTTATATAATTACTATAGGATTGTTTGGAAAATAATTTCATCTTTTTCATGAAAATGAATGGCAATTTTTTTTATAGTATATAAATATTTTATTTAATTGTATATTGATCATTTTGAGTCCAACACATGTTGCCTTCTTTCTGGTAGTAGCATGATTCCATGCTCATAGGAATTTCTGATAATCTTTCTGGTAGTAGATGATTCCATGCTCATAGAATTTCTGATCTTTGTCTTTCTGGTAGTAGCATGATTCCATGCTCATAGAATTTCTGATCTTTGCTTCCAAAAAATTGAGCCAAGTGATTTTTGACATATTCATTTGAACTAAATTTTTTTCCATCTAAAGAATTCTTTAAAGACTGGAACAAATAATAATTGGAAGGTGCCAGATCTGACAAACAGGATCATTTTGATTAAATTTTTATACTTATTAATAATATGATATAATAAGTATTCAAATTATAAAAAAATTTCAAATAAATTAAGTTTTTAAAATATTAATGCATTTTTTTCCTAATGTTTAAAAAGTCTTTTATTAATTTTTGTAATTAACTTTTGTCAGGCAGTTATATCACTACTATAGGTGTAGATTTCAAAATTCGTACTTTACAAGTTGAAGGAGAGAAAGTAAAGCTACAGATATGGGACACAGCAGGTCAAGAAAGATTCCGAACTATTACATCAACGTAAGTACTCAAAACTTGTGTAGTAAAGATAAAAATATTCCCATTTTATTCAGGATAAAATTGGCCAAAAATTGCAAAAATAAATTGGGGATATAATTTTCTTGTATCAAGTATTGAGATTAAGGATAAGTTCAGAAAATGCTCTAAGAAGTCTTTGCTGGAAAGCTAAATAATGAATAATGCTAAATTCATGATTTGTTCAACAGCTAAATCTCCAGCCATTCAACAAATCACATTGTCTTGCAATGTGACATCATTATTTAGCTTCTCCAGTGGAGACTTCTTTGGCATTTTCTGAACTCATCCTAAGATGCCAAAAATAAATGTTTCTGATTTTATATCTTGATTGATCCTTTGCAATTGGATTCCCAACACTTATATTCATCCCAAAGTCAGAATTATATTTGTGGATTTCTGTCCTCTTTCTCTTTTTATCAATTTTCTACTTTTTTTTTGTATAATTTTATATACAGGTATGTGAAAAATATACTGGTACATGATATATGATATACTGACTTAAGATCATATATCATAAGTCAATATATTATATATATTAATTGATAAATTCTGTAATTTATCAATATAATTCTTACGTAAAAGTCCATGTGAAATATTCTGATATACAGGTATCCCTCATTATACGCAATCTCACTTTACACATTTTTGCTATAACATGATTTTAAAAAGTAAATTAACTTTTTAAATTAAAAAAAAATTTTTTTTAAATTCTCATGTGGATGAACTGCTCAGGTACCACTCATCAGGGCTCAACTAATGAAGAGTTTCTGGATATAAAAAACAACATGAATGATGAAAGTCAGTAGCCGTTTGTTACTGAGCCCATCAAACAACTTTCAACAAAGCAAATGACTGAATTTTTTAAACATATTGACTATGCTGTCAGAATAATTGAAGAAATGATCCTAATGAAATTAGAAGTGCTAAAATTGCGAGAGAAATTCAAAATTATCTAGCTTGCTACAAAGAAGTTTATAGAGAGAAAGAAAGTGCTGCCCTTCAGCTGTGTGTCAACTGTTTTATTAAAAAAATTGAAGATCAATAAGCATATCATCTCAGAGAGATCTCTTCAAGAGAGTGATGATCCAGATTCACCAGACACAGTTCATTCAACATTGAATTGAAGACTGTCAGAATAATGTAGTGTTTAGTTATTTATGACTTGTAATAATTAAATTCATTCATCCAACCATTCATTCATTAAAATTTGATCTTTTGTTTACAGGTGTAAAGTTTTCATTTTTTTTATTCTTCTGAAGAAACCCTTATTCTTTAATGTAAAGCAATTTTTTGTTAAATATATAAATCAAGTAGTAAAGCAGTTGTTTACCTGATTCAAATCTGACTCCCATACTTCCAGTTTTTTCAGGAAGGGCCAGGTTTCAGCTCATTAACTAAAATTAACATTACATAAATACACATCAATGTATGTTGGATCTACGTAAATCAGGGATTGTCTGTATTGTCATAGAGAAATTCCATTCTTAAGATCATAGAAATTTTAATTTATATGACTATATATATGAAAAAAATTTAGCAAAATACAAAGGCAAGAGAAATATGCATAAAAATATTAATTTATATATGATCACATACAGACAGTTATCAATCTCCAATGGAATTTGGTTCAAATCACTCTTGTTATAAGTCATTGTGCTTGTAAATAAAAATAAAATAAATTTTTTTTAATCAATTGCCCATTATTTTTACTACTATGTTATATTATGCTATAATAAAACAAAGCAAAAATAATCAGATATAAAATAGGCACTGTAATACAGGTGTCCCTCGTTTTACATGATTAATTAGTCCTACAAAATAATTGCATAAAGTGAGTTGAATTTAGCATGGGTGAGATAGAGGTAGGTCTTTGTGATACACTAGTACCGTACAGTGTATGCTCTGATATACACAGACTCAATTTTATGTAGAGTTTTGTGGAATGATTCATCTGCATAAGTTGGGGACTCCCTGTATCTTCATTTTGATCTACACTCTTTATTTTGAAAATTTCCAAATTTCAATAGTTATGATGGGGAAAATTTTTTAAATATTTATGCAATGCTTTAAAAACTAAATTGCTTGTGTGCAACTATTGGCAGAAAATTGAATTATTTATAGCTAAGTTGCCACTAAAAGATGGAATTTTTAAAATCTTCAAATTTCAATTAGGAACAAGATGAGAGATTTTCAATAGAACAAAAATAAGACCTTTATTCACAGACATTTGTATATCAAGATCTAGATATACCTTTCAGATATTTTAAATTCCTCATCAATATGTTGGTGTACAGATAGATGCTGCTTAAAAAAATTTTCGTTAAATCATAAAAATTAAAAACAATTGGTTTTTAATTTCTAAACCTCAAAAAAAGATTTATTGAATCACAGGTAAGATTCCAGTTTGTTGTAATTACATACATAGAGATTTTGCTCTATCATAAATTATACAAATTTTTTCAAACAATAACTCTGACAATTTTAAAAAATAACTTATCCTAGTTATAATAATTATAACTAGGATAACAGTTATTATTATTATTATTATTATTTTTATTTTATTTTATTTTTATTTTATTTTTTGAATGAAACACTGTAATTAGTATTAAGGTGTTGCAATTTTTAATACGTATCTTTTTACAAAATTTGTTCTTACTAATTTATGACAAAAGCATAAGAAGATATACTCCATTACAATTTTGGTTTAAACTGTTCTGGTACTGAGTAATGATAGGGAAAACAATTTAGATAACTGATTTAAGTTTTGTTTTTGTGATTGTAATGGGATAGGGTAACTTACGTGAACTTTGTATGAGAAAGTTAAGTACAATTATTTAGGTGCAATGAGGTTATATCAAACTTTATTTACATTAATTTCTGACTTTAAATTCATCATGTTTCTTCTATTGATTTTGATATGTTCTAAAAATTTTACTGTAATTACTATTTTTCATGTGGAACATTCTAATATTATAATTAATATTGTATTTATGATTTTTATAGTTAGTCAGATTGCTGCTTTTCAGTACTAGAACAGTTCAAACCAAAATCACAAATATAATAGTATGGCTGTCTTTACACTTTTTGTTATAAGTTACTTAGAACAAACTGCAAAAAAATAATAGGTACTAACAGAAAAACTTTTATAGGTAAGAAGTTCATTAAATTTTAATACTAATTATAATAAGTTGTTCATTTAGCCATAATAAGTAATAATAATTAAGATAATTGTTTTTTTTTTTTTTAAATTGTCATAGAGCTGCTATTTGAGGAAGTTTGTAAATTTATGACATGCAAAATTTTTCTGTATGTGGTAATAACAAATTGGACTGTTATTTGTGTTTCAATAGACCTTTTTTTGAGGTCAATAAAAAAAATTAATTAGTTTTTAATTTTTATGATTTAATGAAAAATTGCTTATCTAATTTATCTATTGTTAAAAAAAATTATATTTTTTAAAAATAACACTTGTACATCAACAGATTGAAGGATGTAAAACATTCGAAATGTATATTTAGATCCTGATATACAAATGTCTGTGAATAAAGGCCTTATGTTCTTGTTCTATTAAGAATCTGTCTTATCTCCAAATGAAACTTAAAGCTTTTAAAATTCAAGTTTCATTTGGCTTTTTAGAGACAACTTATCTGTTTAAAGAACCACTTTCATGATCATCTCTAAATTATTTATATTTTTGTAATGACAGAAGTGTTTTCCTATATAAAATTGCAAAATCTCTGATTCCAGTCAATACTAAAAAATGGCTGATAATTTAACAAACTGAAAAAAAAAAAAAAATTATAAAGTGTCAAGCCTAGATTTTCTAACTACAAGAAAATAGATTAGATTTACAGATCAAACTCTTTAGAAATGATCTATTTTAGTTACTTCTTGAAAGTTTTTCAATGAAATTAAAACTAATTGTTAAGATTAGTTAGTAAAAAAAACAAATGTTAGAAAATTTTATTCGAATACTAACAACACAATTAAAATTAATAAATGAAATTTTGAAGCTTAGAATTGTATAAATCAGTGTTTATCTATTCACACTTTAAATATAATTTTTAAGGTATGCTAAAATGAATTTAAAAAAAGGAACTCAAAGCAATTTTTTTTTAATAAAAATTAATTATTTGAAAGAAAATTGGATTATACTGTGAAAGTTTTTTGAAGTGCAATATTTAATTTTTCAGAATTTTCTGGCAAAAGTTTAAAAATTCAATTTTTATCTTCTTTTATATAAAATTCAGTTACCTGATGGTAAAATAAGTTTTGTTTGCATAAAATCAAAATTTTTTCAATAAATAGCTGTAAGAATCATCAAAAGAAAGGCTTTATAAAGTATAATATTTTTTATAATACTATGAATTTTTGTTAAAAAAAGAAATTTGGAAGTTATTTTAAAAAAATGCATTTACTATTATATTAGCTGATATACCCAGAACTGTCTGAGAGATTTTAAACATATCTTTCAGATAGCTCTAGGTATGCCAGCTAATATAATATAATACATAATAATATACAAGGTGTAATCCACTTAATCTACCATATCTGCACAGATGATCATGTAATAAGAAATTCCTGCTTGCATTGAAAGTTTTTGTAGACAGTTTCTAGGAGAATGTTGTATTTCAGTCTCTTATCTTCTCCAGTTTAGCTTCTGTCAACATGTTGGATTTCTGTTGTTCTTCCTATCCCCACCTGTTGGTTTTTCATGAAAATGGGTTATGATTCTTGTAATGGTTATTATTAACCATTACAGCATTCTATTTGGAACAGCAGCATCTGGGTAATTACAACAAAATCTTTTGACAACATGTACATATGATTGCTTTGTGAAATAATCTTCAACAAAAAACTTCAGAGAAAGTCATTCTGCTCATTTCATAAACAATACTACACTGAACATATTCCAAATGTGTCACTGATCACACAGCCAAACCACTAGTTCAAAGGTGCCTGCTATCTGTTGGCATATTGTGAAACTAGAACAATCTTTGCATGATTTACACAATCATCTCTGTAAGTTGCAAGATAATTGGATCACTCTGTATAGTAACTACATAGCTATATTAGTATAATATTGACAATAAGAAATCTATTAAATAGTTCAATAGAATTATTATATTCATTGAAAATGATTTTTATGACATTTTATTCCATTAACTTTAATAATTCAAAAATGAAGGACATGTTTGGAAGTTAGGTGATTAGTTCTTTCCAGAATGTCTTGTTTATATATTGAAATCAGTGGAAATAGTTGTTAAATTTATAATTATTTTTGAGAAACACATTTTGTAAATTGAGGTAAAAGTGTATATTATGCATAGTTATATTTGTCAATTTGTAAATGACGACTGATAATTTTAGGCTGTTCAATTTGTTTCTCTAAACATAAAGTTTCTAACTTTCATTATTTATATTAAGGAATTTTATAATAATGAATAATTTTATGTTCTGTATTACTTCTCAATATGATTTATAATTCATTCCTGTAAATAGATATTATCGAGGAACACATGGTGTAATTGTCGTATATGATGTTACCAATGGGGAATCATTTGCCAATGTCAAACGCTGGCTTCATGAAATAGAACAAAATTGTGATGTAGTCAATAGAATATTAGGTAAAAAGAGAATTAATATATTCAAAATAACTATATACTACTAAATAATTATTTTCAATTACTTATAATTAATTTTTCTTTTTTAAATAATCTTTAGTTGGGAATAAAAATGATGATCCAGATAGAAAAGTAGTTTTAACTGAAGATGCACAAAGATTTGCAGATCAAATGGGTATAAGATTATTTGAAACAAGTGCAAAAGAAAATATTAATGTTGAAGAAGTAAGTCCTATCATCTTTATTTATAAGCTTTTGAGAATGAGAATGCAACTTAACTTTTTTCAGATGTTTAATGCTATAACATGTATGGTATTAAAGACTAAGAGAGAACAAAAACAACGTCAACAGCAATCACATGATCGTCCAATTAGACTTCAGAGAGGTTACACTCATAAAAAAAAACGATGTTGCTAATACTAAAATTTGGTAACTATTCAGAATTGTTTTTGAAACTACATTTCAAAAAATTAATTTTAAAATATTTCAACAGAATTTTAGGTATCATTTTGAAGGTATTACCAAAGCAAAATTGCTATGGCAGTATTTTTTTTCTCAAGAATACATTTTTGGAATTGTGAAAAATATTAAAATTTCTCATCATAAACTACTTATGAATGTGAAATGTAATATTGAAGATATTTTCATATTTAAAAAGAGTTAAGAATCCAAGAATTTTTGTACAAACTTTGATTACACTCATTCAATGCCTTGACATATCATTGGTGTGAAAAGTCATTGGGGAACAATAAGCAGAAAAATTAAGGCAATAATGCTTGTCCCTTCTTTAAAACCAAATAAATATAATTATGTATTTAAAATTATATATATTACTTTATAATTATTTTTCAAATTAAATTTATTTTGTTAATTATATTTTTAAGGTTGTATAGATTAGATTTTTTTATGGGAAAAAATTTGATAAATTTTTATTTAGAAATATTGAAATATCACAACAGTATTTTTTTGTAAAGTGTTTTACTAACGAGTTCCTTACTTAGTTTAGGGAAAAACTTGAATTATTCTGAATATTTAAAAGATAAGAGAACAAAGAGTACATTCCACTGAAAATTACCAAATAAAATTGTCTTCCAAAATATTCAGTCTGAAAATGAAACTTTTAAATAGTTTTGAAAATTTGTATACTGTGTTGTGGATTTGAAAAGTTATTGTATGCTGTGTAATCGTAAATTTAAATTGTAAAAACATTTTAATAACAAAAAAATCAGTCACAAGTATGATGAAACTGATTTAATAGCACAATAAGATTTTAATTTTAATACCAAAGCAGTTTGGATTTTGAGAGATTCAATTTTCTCTTCAGATTTCTACAATACAATAACTGCATATCATATAATTGTATAAAATTGCTTTTTAATTAAAAAAATATATAATGAATCAGCTTCTTGTATCTTTATAAATTTTGACAATTGTGATACTTTTTATATGAAAAATAATTGTGAATATTGTAAATATTTAAAAACAATATTAAATTATATTCTCCCATGTGATTTCTGTATGATTTTTTTGTGTCTATATGAATAAGATGATGATTTTTAAAAACTTTATTTGATCTAGAAGCTAAGAATTACATGCAAATATTAATGTTATAAGTTACTTGTTAGAACATAACAAAGTCAAATAGATTCTTCTCTTGCATGCATTGGTGCAAGTATATTCAATAAACTAGTCTGAACTTAATCTTCCAATTTCTCATTGCCATTCATTTTTCATTTCATTTGGCATATTGTCATTCATCTCTTATTCAGTTTTAAAATTTTAAAAAGAAGCAAAAAATGATGTATTTACAACAAGAGAATTGAATGCATTGCCAGCTGAATTGGCTTTCAATAGATGATTTAGGATCAAATTTTGTAAAAGGGCAAAACATAAATGTAACCTGCCAGTTATTTGGTTTTTATAAGTGCTTTTTGCAATGTTTTTATGAACATTGTATTTAACATAATTTGGCTCAGGTGATCTCTGTATCATGAAACAAGTAAAATGCACAGTGTTCATTATGGCCATAGTTATATTAGTCAACAGTTATTAATATAATTATGGCCATAATGTTATTAATTATGCTTTATCGGGATTGATATATATTATATATGCATGCTCCTGTTAAAGAATATACAGTATAATGGATGACCAAACTTTGTCACTACGAGCCACATAAGAGAATCTCAAAATACTTGAGAGCCTCAATCAGTTTTATTCTGGGCCAGTGAGAACCACATCCATTTTTTTTTTTTTTTTTTTCCAGGCAATCCTAATAATAATTTCAAAAATTATTTATATTTTATATGCATTTATTTCGTAAAGATGCATATTATTTTTTACAATAAATGAAAAAATTACAAATATATTTGTAATTTTAAATTAAATAGGTATTTGTTCCATATTGAAACTACCAGAGAGCCGTAATTTGGCCATCATGGGTATATAACAATTATTAAGTACAAAATATATATCCAAACAAATATAAATAATGGGTAAAACCATATGGAATAATACAGTTCCAGATTTTTAAAAAAATTTCATAATTAATTATTTTTTATGAATGTTTTAAGTTGTATCAAATTGACAAATGTACTTTAACATTACTTACAAATGTACTTTAACATTAACAGAAATTTTTATTTTTTAATATAAAAATAAATTTATTTATGAATAAGTTTCTTACTCTTCTTGTATTAATTTTATCTATAATGATTGGATTATTATTGTGATAAAATGTGATAGTAAAAGCATGAAAGTAGGAAATAAATATTAATTTATTTAGAAAACATTTTCAACTAATTGATGGCCATTATCAGTCTAACTCTAATGCATACATCTACTATGTTCTAAGTTCAAAATTCAATAATGTAAATTTTATAATTTTTATCACATTACTATGTATAACTTCCACTTTGTAATTTGGCTGAAAACAGCCATTTAATAGTAATTCAATTTATATATTAGTACTAAGGTGACCAACTTTTTCACAGTGAAAAGGAGGAGACAAATTAATTGGAGAAAAAATATCATAGATAAAAGAAACATTTTATTCATTGCAACAATAATACACTATAATATGATAATTGCATAATAAAAACATTTGTAACATTTTATATTGTAATTATGCTGAAATGCCTATTAAATTATTATTTAAATGAAACCTTTTCCATTGAATGAATATTTTTTGTCAATTTATCATCTCTTAACAAAATATTGGAAATATCTGAACAAGAAATGTCCTTCATATTGAATTTAACGGCAAGTGCTGCAGCTAGAGTATCAACATTCAATCTCGATTTCTCACTTGTTCAAAAATCATTAGCAACTGAAAAAACTTTTTCAACTGCTGCATTAGTTCTATGGAAGCACAATGTAAATTGAACAAGAATGAATAAATTTTCACATGGAATATGTTCATTTTTGAAATGGCTGAATATTTCCACTCATCTTTTATTAATTTTAATGTGTTCATTTTGCCATTTTATTAATTTTTCAGATTTTTAATATATATTCAGTCTTCTAATTTCTTCAAAGAGACAATTGTCATCTATTTTAATGTCTGACATTTATTTAGATAAAAATTCAACACAAGGAAAAGGAGGACATGTAGGAGGACACTTTTCGAGGGAGGACAAAACTTACAAAAGAAGGACTGTCCTCCCTAAAGGAGGACGATTGGTCACCTTATTAGTACACAAATTTGATAAAATTAGTGAACAGTTTAAGACATGCAAACTCTGCACACATTACAAATGGAGGACAGAACTTACAAAAGAAGGACTGTCCTCCCTAAAGGAGGACCATTGGTCACCTTATTAGTACACAAATTTGATAAAAATTAGTGAACAGTTTAAGACATGCAAACTCTGCACACATTACAAACAGATATTTGAAAACTGTTACAATGCATCCTGTCATATAAATGGAATATTCACATCACATACAGTACTATCATTCATATTAAGATATCTTTGCAATGATTAAATATTGCTTTAGCTACTAGTTCAGAGTCAATACAGCACTACCAGCAACTATTTAACCGTTTTATTACGGCAAAACGTTTTTGGACCCGTCACCGGTCCCTCATCAGTACAACATTTCTTTTAGATAACCTAAAAGAAATGTTGTACTGATGAGGGACCAGTGACGGGTCCGAAAACGTTTTGCAGTAATAAAACGGTTAAATACTTGCTGGTAGTGCTGTATTGACTCTGAACTAGTAGCTTAAGTGATATATTATAAGCAAGTGGTTTTTTCTTCTATAAGATTAAATATTGTTTCATCAATGTGATACATTGGCTAAAATCTGCTTAATTATTAATTTCAGTTTATTCTAACTTATTTAATTAATGAATCAGCTAGGAATCAATCAATTAAATTGTCTTGTTTGACATGTTCTGTTTTTTTAAACTTTTCTTTAATTTTTTTCATTGTTTATTTCAAAATTTAATTTTTTTATTTCATTTTTTTTTCTTGTAAAACAAACATTAATCTAATTTAATCTTCATACTTATTGCCCTTTTCTAAAATTTTTGTTGTATAAAATTCAGAAAAAAACAGTTAACTATTAAAATTTAACATCATGCATCTTCAAATTCTGAATAATTTAAGAGATACATGATATATTCTATGGCTTAATGATTTGAAGATTGAAAGATGAAGTAAGATTATAGGAAAACATGAAATTGAGAAATGGTCTTGCAAGTATTAGTATGTAGACCATTAGAGGAAGAGAGATAACATATTTTAGCCACTTGTTATTGGTTAGACAATTAGTGAATTCTACTTCTAACCCTCAAAGCCCGAATAGACTCAATTCAAACAATAATTCCAACAAAACATATCAATTGCTTAAATTAATATTTATATACAGTATTATCAAAACTATAATAAGAATTCAACTGCCCGGGAAATTTAATAGTTTGATACTCTGTGAAAATTTTAAAATGTATCAACTTGTCAACATGAGAATTCTAGGTATTTGCCTAGATTACCTCTAACAAACCATGGCACTATACAGTGTATATTTATGCAATTCTAATTACATTGTTATTTTACATTTAATTACTTAACTTTACTAACTTTTAGTTATAAACAGAAATCTTATTAGAATAAAAATGTGAGGCTGTTTACTACAGCAGTTTCAGCATCAATTCAAATTGACTTCGCTTATTTTGTTATTTGTTTTGAGTATTGCGAGTAAATAAATCCTGAAATCTTAGAAATTTAACTAATATTTCAATTAATTGCTGATAACAAGAATAAATCTAATACCTCAAAAGAGTAATATTCAGCAGTAGTTGATAAATAGTAATTTAGTGAGACATCTTTGGTTAATAAATAACCATTTTCAGTATCAAGAATAGAATGGTCTTGCAAGTATTAGTATGTAGACCATTAGAGGAAGAGAGATAACATATTTTAGTCACTTGTTATTGGTTAGACAATTAGTGAATTGAAAAAAGAACTCTTGTCTAAATATTTTTAGCATTGTAAGTACTGTTTCTGCAGCAATCAGTCAATAATAATTGAAATTAAAGAAATAATACTACTACCTACCGTATATACTCGAATATAAGCCGAGGTTTTTTCTCAAAAAACAATTTCTGAAGTTGGGGGGTCGGCTTATACACGGATCAAAAAATCAGCTTTTTTGGGTGGAGAAATTACTTCAATTTCTCCACCCAAAAAAGCTGAATTTTTTTTGAGAAAAAACCTCGGCTTATATTCGAGTATATACGTTAGGTAGTAGTATTATTTCTTTAATTTCAATTATTATTGGCTGATTGCTGCAGAAACAGTACTTACAATGCTAAAAATATTTAGACAAGAGTTCTTTTTTCTTATAGTTTTCATCCTAGTTTGTATAGTTATCTACATGTTCAGCAGTTTTGATTACGTCTATATTATACATTATTTTGACATTTTTATAAATTATATTTATAAATATTTTCACTTTTATATATTATCTTGGATGACTATAAAAATGGAAAATTTCTTAAGAATAAACATAATAACCTGAAATAATAGCTTTCATTAAAAGTAATGGAATTAATATATCCCATATATGGAATTTCATCAAAATCAGTTGAACGATACGACCTGTAGTAGTGTCTGAACACAAGGAAAAACGATTTTTACAATATTTTTCCTTTTTGCAATAAAATATTCTGGCTATAATTTGGCTAGTTTTGGTTTGATTTTTGTCAATGCTCAGTGCTTGTATTTATAGTAATAAGTAAATTATGGATTTATAAGTCATTAGTAACCATCTCAAGGCATGACTAATCAATGTTAATAAGTTTTTCTTTCACAAATTCCTTTGGATAATCTTCTAAATTTAAATAAAATTTAAGATTTTATTTCAACCAATTATCAAAAAGTGTCGATCTTATTGCAAACAGTTGTTCAAGATACAAGATAGAGAGGTGTCCCAGAATACAGGTTTAACAAAGTAAAATATATGGGCTTTTGTCCGGTTCCAGGAAAAGTCGTTCAACATAGAGAGGTGTCCAACTTGACAGGTTTTACTGTATTATAGTTGACTAGTTTTTACATCTTAGGTATTTTTAATTGCATATCATTTATTTTTTTATATGAGAACCCATTTCTCTGTGCGAAACATTCAAACAATAATATTTTAATACATCATTAAATATTCTTTTTATTTTTAATCCAATTCAATCAAAATTTTTCGTAAATATTTAATAAAATAACACATATCCATATATGGAATTTCATCAAAATCAGTTGAACGATACGACCTGTAGTAGTGTCTGAACGCAAGGAAAAACGATTTTTACAATATTTTTGCGATTTTTGGAAGATTTAAATCGATCTAATTCTTGCATTAATTAGATCTGAAGATTCAAATTTGACAGTCTGAGTGTTAATGAATAGTTTCTCGAATATAATTTTCAGATTAATAATATTTGACTTAGAAAAAAATACAACGAGTTAAATTTGGTCGTAATGACTCCAGTAATAAGAGTCGCTCAGTGAATATTTGGCATAGAATCTTTGCTGTGCCTCTTGATAATATCAATAGTTGAGGAAAATAATTAGTTTATAATGTGGTTTACGGGTTAATTACTGTAATAAATTAAAAATTACGGACACGTTGGTAACCAATACTTTAAGCTTGATGAATATTGAACAAATTTAAGCATCAAAGTCTATTATTTATACCTTAAACCATTGTTTAATTATGGTAGGAAGTAGAAGAATTTATCAAGAAATCCAAGAGCAGTTTGAAGATATTGAAGTTTCTTCTACTGAGAAGTCACTCCCATCACTTCTAACTGATATTGAAGATTACAAGGATACCCCAGAAATATTCACCAATAGCGATGAAGTTAACGAATATGATATGGAGGATGTTTTACGGAATATAACAAATGAATTAAAAGATCAGCTGCAGAAAATTCTGAAAATTCTTAATAGTAATGTGGATAACCAAGAGCAATTATGCAATATTCGGAAGAAAGTAACAAATCGGTCAAATTATATTCAGCGCATAAATACTAAAAATCTTGAAAGGGAAAGCCAACAGCAATTGCAAGATATTAAGCATATAATCAAGAAAATATTATTTACTATAAGCATAGGAATAAATCCGAAAATCATTAGAAGTAAGTATTAATTTAATTTTTTTTTTAAATGGTGACATTTCTAGAGTTTTAAATCAATTCAAATTTTCAGGTCGAGAATTAAATCCACCACATTTGAAGTGCAAAAATTTGTTGTCCAAAGAGCAGCAGCAAATACAACCCTCAAATGGGACATGGAATATGGATGGGAAGAAGTTTTACAATGCAATAAACATTGAAAAGTGGATGTTACTCAGTTTTTCAACTTCATATAACAATGATTTAAAGAAATTTGCAAAGAGACTTTGCCAAAAAGGGAAAATAATTGGAATGAAATTTGCAAACCCTCTTTTAATCAAACATTTTACTGAAAGTTATGGGTGTGTGGAAAATTTCGTTAAAGAAGCAAAAGAAACAGAACCAAACTTGCAACTAGCAATAGTAGTTTTGCCAAGTGAAGGTTTTCATGAAATTTACGCCAAAGTTAAAACTGTGGCAGAAACCGAAGTGGGACTTATGACACAGTGCGTCAGAGATTGCCATGTTTTAAAGAAAAAACTTAATATACAATTGTTTTTTAATATATTTCAGAAGATAAATACAAAAATGGGAGGAATAAATACCTGCTTACTTCCTGAAGAAATACCATTTCCGTTCAGGAAACAGACTTTAATTATTGGAGCGACGTGTACGCCAACTCGTAATTTAACCAATTCTTCAATTGCTGCTACTGCTGGAAGTTTCGACAGCTCCTTCAGTAAATACAAACGTTGTGTTCGTCTTCAACAGAATAAGACATCAGGCAGAAGTAAAATTCGAATACACGAAATCGTTGATTTGAAAGAAATGGTAAAAGAGCAGTTGTCAGAATTTCGTGAAAACTATGATGGAATATTACCTGAAAAAATCATTTTTTATAGATTTGCAGGATATCAAAAAGAATTTGAAAATGTCTTCAAAAGTGAATACAAACAGATAAAAGAAGCGTGTACAGAAATGAAAGCAGACAAAAAGTATCAGCCTTCAGTTACCTACATTATGGTTGGAAAATGTCCTCGAAAGCATTTCATAATTACTAATGAATATGATAGTGAATATATATGTGCCAATGCACATTACGGTATTGTTATTGATACAATTGCATGCTCTGATTTCTTCATTTGTAGTCATCCAAATAGGCTGAGAAAGAGTCAGCTAACACGTTATACAGTGTACTGTGACGAGAATAAAATCAGCATCGACGATTTACAGACTCTATCTTACTTTCTGTGTCACGCTTTTATACATTTCTCCAGTTTACCTGTTCCCTGTCCGATAAAATATGCTTCGCAGATAATTCATCGAGTGAATCAGTACCTCACAGCGAAAAGATCAAGTTATGAATTGGAAGCAACTAAAGAAACGAAGGATTTCACATTAGAAATGTTTCAGCAAATGTCTAACTGTATTAATGTTACCCAAAACTTAAAAAATACTATGTACTTCATATAAACTAATTATTTAAAAATAATTAGTTTTTATGTTGATTAATAAAAATTTTGTAAAATTTATGCTTTAAAGATTAAAGATTTCATAATTGTATCAAGCTAAATTAAGAATTCAATCAAATTCATCTAGTTCTTTAGAATAAATATAATCCTTGTACATATTTTAATTGATACTTTTTACCTTATTGGAATAAGTTATGTATCATTTTCTAAACATTCTTGGATACTTTGTTTTGTATAGTAATGGAGATTTTATAACTATAATAATTAATTATGAAAATCTAAAATTATATTATTATAAATTTTTATCTAAAAATATTTCAAAACCGTTTAGATCAGTGATTCTTAATCTTTTGATGATTCCAGACCCTCAATGGATTGGCCAATGATCCCATACCCTTCAGTTAACAATGGAAATAATCATCATTCCTTATATTAGTTGCCAATATGACTACTAAATAAATCAACAGCTTGAAGTTATTAAACTTTAGAGATCGAGCCTTATACCGCCAGCATTTGGTTCCTATAAAGGGACCAAGCGGTATGGATACCCTGGTTAAGAACCCCTGGTTTAGATAAACAACTAAATTTCAATCTACCATAGCGGCCGGATAGCCAAGTGATAATGCTTTGGTGTGTCACACTGAAAGACCCGAGAATGGCGTGTGGTTAAGATTTGGCTTACCATCCTGGAGGATCCGGGTCTCACACTTCCAGTTTTGCAGGAGTCAGGACCCGGCCCGTTGAAACCCATCCTTCAACCATCCGATTGACCCCATAATGGGTGTTTGCCAGCCTCTGGTGGGCTTTACAAATGGCCTCCACCAGATACATTATATCCCATGAGGATATGGCGGCGTAATTTAACTAACCTAACTTAACTAGAAGGACTCGGGTTCGGCATCTCCTGAAGTTTTCGGTAAATTCTAATAATTTTTCAAATACCGGTTCTAAAGACCGGTTCTCACTTACGAAAAAGTACTACGTAAATATAATCCGGAAACGGAAAATTCGAAAATTTTCCGTATAAGCAGTAGATAATGTATCCGGAATATTGAGTTAGACAACTTTTGACTTTTCCGTAATGTGTTCCGGAAAAAGAATATTTTAAACCAATAACATACCGTTGAGAGCGACGTCATACATGACGCACATGATCATCGAATGGAGAGAAATATAAGCATGGAAGGCAAGAGGGTGAAGAATCAAGAATTTTGAATGTGTGACGTCAGAAGTCAAGTGCCAATAGCTAGTGCTTTTGAAATCATTTTTCGGATTAGCTGGAACAGATTGAATTTTATGAACGGAAACCATCTGGAGAAAGAAAATATATTCTGTATACGTAATTATTTTCCGTAGCGACTTTTTCCTAAGTGGGAACCGGCCTTAAAACATATTTAAAAATATAAATATCAGCAACACATTATAACTTATTCGATAGATGGCGCCATGTGTCCGCATAGAATGCTTGCTTTTTGGTTAATCATTCACTGATTACAATATATTATTTTATTTCTGGAGTAGCTACAACGGGTTTACTAGTAGGCCTGCGAACAAAAACTCTTTTTTTCATCAGCTAACTTTATTTCTATTTGTTCATTCATGGATGGTTCATTCACTGAGAGAGTAGGAGGAGGCAAACTTTACCGGGAATAGACCGATGTTATAACTGATATGGGTGCAGTTGGATTGCAGGAACTGACCATATGGCCCTACATGGGGGTGAAATGTGCATTAGATACCAACGGATATTGAGCCCACCGTTGTTGATGATGACGAATATTAATGTAAGACATTAGCTTGCTCATCACTGTTCCTTTCATTACTTTGATAGGAACATATTAGAACTATTCCTATTGGGAATAATTCATTCCAAAAATATTTTATATGATTACGTTTAAACCATATCTGCGCTTTGAAAATCTAAATAAGTTTCAAAACACTATGTATATATATATTTTCTGCATTAGAAGATTGGGAAATATACCAATATTAAGTAAAAATAAAATGAAGTTGGGTAATCTTTCCCAACATTAAATTTATTGCAAAATCAGTTCTCAAACTTTTATACTGAATTTATTTTTGAAAACTAAAGCTTAAAAATAAGCTATTAATAATATTTTCTCCAAATGAAATTTTCTTTCTATAAGTAATAGAATTTTCTGAAGAAGTTATTTCAGTTTTTCTCCCATTCTTACTAAATTTAAAACATGCCGTTAATCATATTTTATTATACACTTATGGAAAATATGAGAAAAATAATACATCTATCTTGTATATTCTTACCATCTATATAATAATTCGTTTATCCTCATTAGTGTCAAGTACAACTTTAGATTGAAATATCTCGTAGACTATTCAATGTAATTTTATAAAGCCTTTTGATTTGAGTGTCTATGAATTGAACTTAAGAGTTTTTACTATTAAATTTATTTCTAAAATAACCGTTATAAAAAAATTTTTAAAAATTCAAATATGGCATTGTTTTATAACTTATTCCATAGATGGCGCGACGTGTCCGCCTGAGATGTTGGCTTTTTGGTAGATTACGTTAGGTCTTATCTTTCAGACGATAATTATACTTTAATTAATAGTTAAGAAGGATATCTATTAATTAACATAACACAAAAATCAATAAATTTTACAAACATCTCCCATTTTAATGTTTCTGAATTTTTTTCTTTATTTGCGATATTTGCTTTCTAACTTACTACTTGTATTTACCACTAAATAGTTTTATCAAATGATTTTAGAGAAATTCAGTGAAGATGAGTGAGTCCAGTGATTGTCAGTCAGTCCGATTACAGACGTCTCCTCATCCATTCGCCTCGGTTGATATCTCATTCCTGTGATCGAAATTGTACAATACGTTCTTTAAATTGTTCTATGAGATTTCTCAGTTGGTCAAGATGTTTGCCAATCTATAGTTACGTGTCAAAATTAAGCACTTTTATTGATGAACTTAACGACTGTGCGAATTCAGAGTCCGGCCTGAGCTCAGGTCTTTTACTACTTTCTGTAATAAATACGTCTAATCAGAAAAAATGTTTATCAAGGAATTAACGTCTACACGGCAAAACAAAAGCGGAGACTTACTACTAGAATTATCAATTAACTGTTAGTACCTCCACTGCAGCTAGAAACTTTAAGCCATAGGCGATCTTTACAAGAAAGTTATATGTCTAATCAGAAAAAATGTTTATCAAGGAATTAACGTCTACACGGCAAAACAAAATCGGAGACTTACTACTAGAATTATCAATTAACTGTTAGTACCTTCAGTGCAGCTAGAAACTTTAAGCCATAGGCGATCTTTACAAGAAAGTTTTTGTCACTCAATCGTCTCTATCGCAATACGTTCACCTCATACTGTCCTTGGTTGCGTACGTTTTTTATACTAACTTGTAAGTGACTAACAATCCCGAATGATTTCATTTGCATAAAGTTGTGTAACAATTTTAAATTTATTAGTTTACAGAGTAAATCAATTCAAGTCATCCCCATTCCAATTAAATTATATATCGAACAAAACATCGATAAGAGATCATTCTGATATTCTCACATCGGATCAGTGGTAAACATATTCAGATTAGATGACGTCAAGAACCGAGAGAACTTATTCGGAAGACGGATGTCCGTTCCGTAACACGAGATTGCTAACTCCTGAGATGGAGAACATGAAAAGTGAGTTACTGTGATAACAGGTGTAGGTAAACATATTCAGATTAGATGACGTCAAGAACCGAGAGAACTTATTCGGAAGACGGATATCCGTTCCGTAACACGAGATTGCTAACTGCTGAGATGGAGAACATGAAAAGTGAGTTACTGTGATAACAAGTGTTAGAAGATCACCAGAAGGTCGAAATGAATTGGTGAAGTGGTCCAAACGGCTATTTTAATTAATCTAAGAAGTGAATAAGTAATTATAACTACACGTTCAGAATAAGATCAATACAAAAAAATTTCCTATAAGTCTATATATTTTTGGTAATCCTTTCAGTTGATTGACAGCAAAAGCAGTATTTATCCTAGATTTTGTGATGTTTGTCCTCTCAGTCGCCATCCGCTCGCCAGAAACAGCAATTGATAACTTGTGTTTTACAATTTTTATTCCACGCCTGATAATGGATCTCGTTCGTATTGATTGCTTATAAACAATGCAATCAATTGTTGCAAATCAATTGCTTATTAACAATAAGCAAAAGCAGTATTTATCCTAGATTTTGTGATGTTTGTCCTCTCAGTCGCCATCCGCTCGACAAAAACAGCAATTGATAACTTGTGTTCTACAAGTTTTATTCCAGCCTGATAATGGATCTCGTTCGTATTGATTGCTTATAAACAATGCAATCAATTGCTTATTAACAATGAGTGAAACAAGTGATTCATGGAGTGAAAATGGATAAATTTTTTTCCAGAGAAGAGCAGGGAATCCATAGCTGATTTACATTCATGGAAGACACAAAATGTAAAGACGGTTGTACTAGAAGTTTTTCTTACATCAGCATGCAAATAAACCCGTTGAAGCCAAACTTATTGGTTCATATTACTTCTGTAAGCGTATCTGAATGAAAAAAAGTTTAATTACGAAAAAAGAGGAATATTTAAGATATTATATCATGGGAAGTCGAAAAATGGAGATTATCTAATAGGATTAATTAATAACCTGTAAAACCTGTATGCCACCAAAGAATCGAATTCAATTCAAAACCAATAATTTTCTTATTTTTCTACGAAAGGAAGTTTACGTGTCTGTCTGCAAAACAAGCATTTACAAGCTTACACCTAATGTCACAGATTCGAGTTCAATGTTTCACAACTTTTCTTTATAAAAAAAACTGCAAATGTTGATCGGGAAAATATAACAACAGATCTAATGCTATAAAAGACGAGCATTCTGTCCAATAAAAGAACACATTGAATAATTTCCAATAAAAACTTCACATTACGCTTCCCAAACAATAAATTAATCACAAAATTCTTTGAATGTTAAGATATTGCAAAAATATTTCTGCCAAAAATTATGTCGAACTGATAAAAGCTATTAATTGTGAATTTTATTTAAAATTCTTCAATAAAACTTACAGCATAAGATTTGGAAGATCGCAAGCTGATATCTGTTCAGAATGAGAATATTTATGAGCATGAATTAAGAAAAATAATCTATATGATATTCCTGAAAGAGATGTAGCACCTTTGATTATGGTTCATAGAAAGCGAATAAATTTTACAAAAAGCTAAGGAGCAATTGCCAAATTGTCTGATGGAAAAAAGCCCAAATGAGGTGTATAATCAATGATTTTAAGCAAAACAAAATTACCGGATTCGATGCAAAATAAAAAATCAGTTGTCAAAATAAAAAATCATACGATTGATGGATGCTTTAGCTTTACAGGCGAACAAACGATTTAAAAAGTTGATACGAGTTCATTCATATTTTTCCTGTGAGAGGAAATTTAGAACCATTAAAACAAACATAATCCAGACTAATGTTCAACAGGAGTACGAGCACATGTTACAAGCAACAGAAAAAGCAGCAGACATTTTATTGTGAAAATGTAACACATAAAGATGCTAATTTCGATCACTAGATGGCAGCAAAAGTATGTGAAAATTTTTTTTCGTTTATAAATTTATGTTTTTGCAATAATGTAAAATATGTTAAAAAATTTTCTTGTATTTTATTTTATTGTGAAAATGTAACACATAAAGATGCTAATTTCGATCACTAGATGGCAGCAAATGTATGTGAAAATTTTTTCTCGTTTATAAATTTATGTTTTTTTGCAATAATGTAAAATATGTTAAATAATTTTCTTGTATTTTGTTTTACAAGGTAAAAGTTTTTCGTCTTTTCGATTACTTTTAGTTATAATTGAAAAATTTGTTCTTATTTCATTCACACCATCGATGATTTTACAAGGTAAAAGTTTTTCGTCTTTTCGATTACTTTTAGTTATAATTGAAAAATTTGATCTTATTTCATTCATACCACCGATGTGATTAGTCAAAATTAATGTTTATGTATGATAATTGTATAAAATTAATTAAATTATATATAATAAAAAAATTATGATTAATAATTGAGATTTGTTATTGATCGAAGATCACGGAATTTATAAATTCTGTCTTATTTAATTGCTACGACAACGATCTCTAAAATTACAACTCTCCGCCATTTTTGAACAGAGAATCAATTGGAATGTGCAGAACACCATTGCGCATCTGGTCCTTGTTTATATTATAGACACACAAGAGAATTTACTACCTATTGAAAAAGAACACCATTGCGCATCTGGTCCTTGTTTATATTATAGACACACAAGAGAATTTACTACCCATTGAAAAAGAACACCATTGCGAACGAATCTGTGACATTAGGTGTAAGCTTGTAAATGCTTGTTTTGCAGACAGACACGTACACTTCCTTTCGTAGAAAAATAAGAAAATTACTTGTTATTGGTTTTGATTTGGTTCTTTGGTGGCATACAGGTTTTACAGGTTATTAATTAATCCTATTAGATAATCTCCATTTTTCGACTTCCCATGATATAATATCTTAAATATTCCTCTTTTTTCGTAATTAAACAGTTTTTCATTCAGATACTCTTACAGAAATAATATCCTTGTTTATATTATAGACACACAAGAGAATTTACTACCTATTGAAAAAGAACACCATTGCGCATCTGGTCCTTGTTTATATTATAGACACACAGATAATTACTACCTATGGAAAAGATTTTACCATAAGATAATTACTCTAAAATTGTTTTAAATAAAAAATATTTTATTATTTATTTAAGAATTATTATTCTCGTAATTTTTGGATAATTATACTTGATTACAGCATTGTAAGTCAGTACTGAGTCTATGGGAGAGCCGAATTTATTTAAGAATTATTATTCTCGTAATTTTTGGATAATTATACTTGATTACAGCATTTTAAGTCAGTACTGAGTCTATGGGAGAGCCGAAGTACATATCACTACGCCAAAGATATAGTCCATTAAATTAACCGCGATGTTACAGTAAATTGTCATAACATAATGACAATTTTGACAAATAAGCTATCAGCTTCGAATAAAATTACCATATTAACACGGTTTCAATAGGTAATAAATTATCTGTGTGTCTATAATATAAACAAGGACCAGATGCGCAATGGTGTTCTGCACATTCCAATTGATTCTCTGTTCAAAAATGGCGGAGAGTTGTAATTTTAGATCGTTGTCGAAAGCCTTCAAGCGAAGCTAATTGCTTTGAAGTGTTTATTCGAAACTTGAAATTAAAAATTCAGAGGCACGATTATTATAAAAATAAACAACGTTCTTATTGACAAGTTATTTTTTACATATAAATCAACTGTTCCGTGCGCATTAATACCGTAACGAAAATTGGTAACATCTTATTGACAAGTTATTTTTTACATATAAATCAACTGTTCCGTGCGCATTAATACCGTCACGAAAATTGGTAACACGCCGCTCCCATAGACTCAATACTGACTTCCGATGCTGTCGTCAATCATATAAGTATTAACATTAAATAATGTAGAAAGATAATTTCATTTAAAACAAAACATTCCCAACATTTAATTGGTAACACGCCGCTCCCATAGACTCAATACTGACTTTCGATGCTGTCGTCAAGTATAACTGTATTAACATTAAATAATGTAGAAAGATAATTTCATTTAAAATAAGACATTCCCAACATTCGATAATTATTAAATATTATTCAGTAAAAGAGGAAAAAAATATCAAATCGTTTCGCAAATGTAAATTTATCGTTTATTGGATGGGGTGTGACATACTTATCAATTTCGGCTAATCAAACTGTTGATTACTTCAGTTTTGAACTGATAGTCTGGTTTTGATTTTGATTTGTATGACTGTTTACAGTACAATAAATTATTATAATTGTACTAGAGCCAAACAGAAATAATTTCTATGATAGTCTGGTTTTGATTTTGATTTGTATGACTGTTTACAGTACAATAAATTATTATAACTATACTAGAGCTAAACAGAAATAATTTCTTGACAATAAAATGGAAGACATCGAACAGCTAAAATAAATTATTATAAATATAAATTAAATTTTTTTTATTCCATACAGCAACAAAAATTCTTACTTAATCTATATAAATAAACTAATTATGCAATCATACATTGCTGAATTTTTTATACCGCATAATACGGAATTTATCCGTCTCCATACAGATCGTTGGTGTTTAGTTGATATCATCATATTAGGTTCAATTAGAACGAAATTAAGTTGACATGTATTTAAAGTTGTTCATTTTTTTTGCTAGAGATATTATTTATGTATAATAATATCGCATAATCTTTCGTTTTGTATGAATCATTTCAAGTTAATAAATATTCCTGATATTATGTCGTAGCAACGATAGTCATGAGGCATATCTTGGTATAGTTTCGGTTTCGGTTGCGATAAGCATATATATATATATATATTCAATACCACAATATACAATAAAAGAAAGATGGCATCTAAGAAGAGATGTGGAATTCGAAAAGGAAAAGGTAAATTTATTAATTATAATTAAAACTATGATGTAGTAGCATTAAACAAAGCTGGCAATAATTTATCTCGCATGTATTTAAATATCATTAATTACGAATCTAATTATAATTATAGATTAAATCCAGCGTGATATAGTTTATTGTTTATACGTTAACTGAAAGATCGGTGAAAATTTTGCAGGCTATACTTATATGTTTGGAATTTTATTTTTTTTATAATATACCTAATCAAAAACATCTAATTTATAAAAATAAGCTAAGTACAGTAATAATAAATAAGAATGTTTGTTACAATTTAAACGCAGGCAACTCTGATTTTTGGCATTATTGTTTTATTTTCTTTAATTAATATTCTGCGACATAATATAAGGAATGCTTATTAACTTTAAGTGATTCATACAACAAGAGAGATTATGCAATATTATTATACATAAATCCCATCTCTAGTAAAAAAATATTAAACAAATTTAAATATATGCCAACTTAATTTCGCTCTAATTGAACCTAATATGATACTTTAATTAAACAAGAACGATCTAAGCTAAACACTAATATTGTATGGAGATGGATAAATATCATATAATGCGATTTAAAAAATTCAGCAATCTATGATTGCTTAATTAGTTTATTATATTGATCTAGGATTTTGTTTTGTTAAAGTAAATCTTTTTGTTGCTGCATAGAATAAAGAAAAATAATTTATTTTTAATAATTTTAGCTATTCGATGATTATTCGATGAGTAAGAAGTATCCTCATTTAAAGGTAGTTATGTGCATACACAGTTTTTAAAGAAGTCATTACCTGACAATTCATTAAATCAAGACCATTTCTTTCCACTTAAAATTAACTACAGACTGGCCAATAATCTTCAATTTTGCCATTGTTCGTGAAAAATAGCGTGTGTAAAATCTAACCTTTAGGCAATTAAGCAAACAATTTTCCTTAAATTAATTTCAAATTAACTGCAAGAAGATTGAATCCGATGATTATTTAATTTTAATAAACGATAAAAAAAAAATGATTATTTTGGCGAGGCCAAAATAATTTTTTTGCTTCTGGCAGGCAAAGAAACGAGAGTGAATGAAGAGAATTGGTCTTTCTTAATGAATTGTCAGATGTTTGTTGGAAAACTGTATGTGAATGAGTACCTTAAATTTCTGCTTAAATTGTAATAAATAATGTAAATTTTTAGTATTATACTTTGCTTGTTTTTTGCATATTAGATATTTTTATTGCATATCATTTATTTTTTATATGAAAACTCTTTTCTCTGTGAGGAACATTCAAACTGCAATATGTTAATACATTAATAAATATCCGTTTTATTTTTAATCCAATTCAATCAAAATTTTTAGGAAATATTTAACAAAATAATACATATCCACATATTGAATTTCCTCAAAATCAGTTGAACGATACGACCTGTAGTAGTGTCTTCCATCCAAGAAAAAAAAAAGATTTTTGCGAACTTTGGAAGTTTTAAATCGATCTAATACTTTCATTAATTTGATCCGAAGTTTCAAATTTGACAGTCAATGTACTATTGAATAGTTTTCTCGAATATAATTCTCAGATTAATAATACTGTATTTGAATTTGAACCAAAAAATTAACGAGTTAAATTTTGGCCGTAATGACTCCGTAATAAGAGTCGCCCAGCTAATATTTGGCATAGAATCTTTACTGTGCCTATTGATAATGTACTATTGAATAGTTTTCTCGAATATAATTCTCAGATTAATAATACTGTATTTGAATTAGAACCAAAAAATTAACGAGTTAAATTTTGGCCGTAATGATTCCAGTAATAAGATTCGCCCAGCTAATATTTGGCATAGAATCTTTGCTGTGCCTATTGATATTATCAATAGTTGAAGAAAATAATTAGTTTATAATGTGTTTTACGGATAAATTAATGTAATAAATTAAAAATTGTGGAAACGTTGGTAGCCAATGCTTTAAGCTTGATGATTATTGAAAAAATTTAAGATCCAAGTTTATTATTTATACTTTAAACCTCTGTTTAATTATGGTAGGAAGTAGAAGAATTTATCAAGAAATCCAAGAGCAGTGTGAAGATATTGAACTTTTTTCTACTGAAAAGTCACTCCCATCACTTCTAACCGATATTGAACATTACGAGGATACCCCAGAAATATTCACCAATAGCGATGAAGTTGGCGAATATGATATGGAGGATGTTTTACAGAATATAACAAATGAATTAAAAGATCAGCTGCAGAAAATTCCTGAAATTCTTAATAGTAATGTGGATATCCAAGAGCAATTATGCAATATTCGGAAGAAAGTAACAAATTGGTTAAATTATATTAAGCGCATAAATACTGAAGAACTTGAAAAGGAAAGTCAACAGCAATTGCAAGATATTAAGAATATAATCAAGAAAATAATATATACTATAAGCACAGCAATTAATCCGAAAATCGTCAGGAGTAAGTATTAGTTTAATATTTTTAAATGGTGAAATTTTTAGAGTTTTAAATTAATTTAAATTTTCAGGTCGAGAATTAAATCCACCACATTTGAAGTGCAAAAGTTTGTCGTCCAAAAAGAAAAAGCAGAAAATACGACCATCAAATGGGACATGGAGTATGAGTGGGAAGCAGTTTTACAATGCAATAAACATTGAAAAGTGGATGTTACTCAGTTTTACAGCTTCTCGTTCCTGTAGTAAGAAAGAGTTAAAGAAATTTGCAAAGAGACTTTGCCAGAGAGGGAAAATAATTGGAATGAAATTAGCAAATCCTGTTTTAATCAAAGATTTTACTGAAAATTACGAATGTGTGGAAGATTTCATTAAAGAGGCAAAGGAAATAGAACCAAACTTGCAACTAGCAATAGTAGTTTTACCAATTGAAGGATTTTATGAAATTAACGCCAAAATTAAAACTGTGGCAGAAACCGAAGTAGGCCTTCTGACACAATGCCTCAAAGATGGCCATGTTTTAAAGAAAAAACTTAATTTACAACTTTTTTTTAATATTTGTCAGAAGATAAATGCAAAAATGGGAGGAATAAATACCTGCTTACTTCCTGAAGAAATACCATTCCCATTCAGGAAACAGACATTAGTTATTGGAGCGACGTGTACGGCAACTTGTAATTTAACCAATTGTTCAATTGCTGCTGCTGCTGGAAGTTTCGATAGCTCTTTCAGTAAATACAAATGTTGTGTTCGTCTTCAACAGAATAAGACATCAGGCAAAAGTAAAATTCGAATACACGAAATCGTTGATTTGAAAGAAATGATAAAAGAGCAGTTGTCAGAATTTCATGAAAAATATGATGGAAAATTACCCGAAAAAATTATTTTTTATAGATTTACAGAAAATCAAAAAGAATTTGAAAATGTCTTCAAAAGTGAATTCAAACAGATAAAAGAAGCGTGTACAGAAATGAATATAGACAAAAAGTACCAACCTTTAGTTACCTACATCATGGTTGGAAAATGTCCTGAAAAGCATTTCGCAATTACTAATAAATATGAGAGTGAATATATATCTGCCAATGCTCCTTACGGTGCTGTTATTGATACAACTGCATGCTCTGATTTCTTCATTTGTAGTCATCCAAATAGGCTGAGAAACAGTCAGCTAACACGTTATACAGTGCATTGTGACGAGAATAAAATCAGCATCGACGATTTACAGACTCTGTCTTACTTTCTGTGTCACGCTTTTATACATTTCTCCAGTTTACCTGTTCCCTGTCCGATAAAATATGCTTTGAAGTTAATTGATCGAGTGAATCAGTACCTCACAGCCAAAAAATCGAATCATGAATTGGAAGCAACTCAAGAAACGAAAGATTTCGGATTAGAAATGTTTCCGCAAATATCTAACTGTATTTATGTTACCCAAAACTTAAAAAACACTATGTACTTCATATAAACTAATTATATAAAATGTTGATTAATAAAACTTTTGTAAAACGTAGGCTTTAAAGATTGAAGATCTCATAATTGTATCAAACTAAATCAAGAATTCAATAAAATTCATTTAATTCTTTAGAGTAAATATAATCCTTGTAAATATTTGAATTTTGATACATTTACCTCATTGGAATAAGATAGTAATGTATCATTTTCTAAAAATTCTTGAATACTTTGTTTTGTATTGTAATGGAGATTTTATAACTATAATATTGATAATTAACTAAGAATTTGTAAAATTACATTATTTTATTTTAAATTTATATCTAAAAGTTATTTCAAAACCGTTTAGATCATGGTTCTTAACCTTTTGATGACTTTAATTGTCCCGAATGGATTGTCTAATATGGTCTCATATCCTCTTTACTTCACAAAAATGAGAAATGACAAATATACAAACAGCTGCAACTATTGTAAAATAATTTAAATAAATACCGGTATCCAGAGATCGAGTCCCATACCCCAAGGAGTATGGCTACGCCCCGGTTAAGATCCCTGGTTTAGATAAATTACTAAATTTCAATCTACCAAAACAGCCGGATGGAAGTGATGACGGGTTGGTGTGGCATGCTGAAGGATTCAGGTCGGCATCTCCTGAAGAGATTTTTTGGGATTTTGGATATGGCTGTGCGATCCTCTTCCTTATCATCTCTCCTCCCTCCACGGATGTGAATGCAGCCCTTGGTTGAAACTATCCTGGCCTCTTAGTAATCTCCCTGATTGGAAAGGGGCGTAGAAAATTCAAAAAAAAATTTCAATCTACTGATATCTTATCCATAGATAAATTTTATCGTTATATTTAGTTAATGTTATACTTTGAAATAAATCTCAAAATTAATTGTTTTATCAAAGAGCTTTATTAAGAATATTTATCGCCGATCAGATTGCTTAAATTGATATAAAGACCAGTAAAATTTTTATGTAATAATATATATATATTTTTTTTGAAAAATCGGGAATTCCGCGTATCTATTTTCATGGTTACAATACGGATTTATAAGGTGTGTGTCGCTATAAAGTAAAAAGAATATATATATTAGAGTATATTTTATTTATTTTTTATTTTATTTATTTACAAATAAATACAAATCAGATTAAACTCCGAGTTTTTTTAAAATTAGGCACTATCTGAATAAACTAAACTCAATCAAATGCAAACCGCAATATTTAAATCAAAAAGAATAAACATTAATAAGAGAATCTCATCTTAACATTTCAGACCATTTTTGTAAAGTACAATTAAAAATATCATTTCTCAAATATTCTTGATTTAGTACAACACGATAAAAAATGATCTCCTGGATATTTTAAGTTTACATCTATTGCATTGAAATAATTGTCTATGTCTTATTTGTCTAGGAGGCACACTTAAGAACAAATTAGAATCATAACCATCTTTTACATACTTGTAAAAATAACAAGAAGTCAAATAAGAACAATCGACTTCTAATAGTTATCAATTTTACATCACTTTCAGCAAGAAACTATTAATAAGATTATTAAAAAGTAAATTTTTAACCTGCGAAAAAGAACGTTCAAGTCTAAGTAAGTGTGATTGTGGTGCAGAAGACCATATTACTATAGCATAATCTAGACAATAAAAGCAAAAAATACAATTTTCCTTGCTTCATAACAAGTAATATAATGTAAATTCCTATAAAGAATACCATATTTAATCTTTAGTTTTTTAATCAGGGTATCAATGTGATTTATAAATGAAGATTTGTTGTCAAATAATACACCCAAAACATTTGTTTCAGTTACAAGAGATATCGAAGTACCATCAATGTAAATATTTTTTGGAAAAATATCTTTATTTAATGTTAAATAATTATTAAGTAACCAATTATTTATCTTATTTAAATCACTAGTTAAAAGTGAATGAATAGAATTGAATACTTTTAGACCATCAGCATAGGCAAGAATAACTGAAGAAGAGACTGGAGAAGAGGATCAAAATTTATAACAAATAAAAGTGCACTAAGAGGAGATCTTTACAAGGATCTCCTCTTAGTGCACTTGAGAAAAGATTGAAAGGTTAGTAACACAAGAACGATTAGGTAAAGCATAATGCTGATTAGGCGATAAATAATTTTTAATATTAAATAAGAAGATCTTTAAAATCATTTTTTCAAAAATCTTCAAAAAAGCGGATGAAATATCAATTGGACGATAAAAATACAAATTAGGATCTTTTTTAGTTTTACATATAGGTAATAGATATGATGATAACCATTGAGTAGGGGAAAAAGCATAAGAAATACTTAAATTACATAAAAATACCAAAATATCTAAAAATTCATCTGGTAAATGTTTAAGAAACACTGCAGGAATTTCGTCACAACCATGAGAAGTATGTTTTAATTTTTTCAGAGCATAAAAAAAATCATTTCGTGTAAATAAATTACAATAAAGTTTCAGATCAAAAGGAATATCAAAATATAAACTAGGATAAACAGTATTATGACTATAGTTCAAATTCTTTAATGAAAATTCAGAAGATAAATAAAGAAAAATATCGTTAAATAATGAACTTGACATAGCATTTGTACGTTTTTTAATGCTATGTCAAATTCACTATTTAACGATATTTTTGTTGTGTTTCATCGCGGAGTTACAAATGCATACGAGTAGTCGATATCAAATATTGTAATTCCATAAAAATACTGATATATATAACCACTTGTTATAGCAATTTCAGTTATCCTGTAATCATTTTGGGCTTTATATCTCTTTTTACCCAGTGGGTATTAAGTTACGGGGCATTCCATGTATTCATGCTCCATGTCTACCACTTGTTGCCCACATTCCTAATGGGGACGATCATCAGGTGCATGATATGGCTCAATGAGTCCCTTTCTGAACCTCTGAAATTATAGGACTTGGCTAAACTTAATCCGTCCTTCAGGATGGAGGCACTACCCATATATATCCTTAGCATGAGGCTGATCATTTCAATTAATGAGACCATAAAATACACTCAATTAAAATAAAATTTTAGAAGTTTAATTATCGTACATTTTAACTTTAGGAACCACCATAATCGGAAATTTATTTCTAAATTTAATATTACAATTCAACGGATCTCGTTTGTATTAGTAGGCCTACTGTAATCACAATTTATGATATATAGCGATAAGCATCAAGAATAAAATTAAATGAAATACAATACATTTAATTCTATTCTTGATGCTGAAGATGGTTGTTCATTAACTGCAAATATTTAATTAAATTATTATTTATCAACAGCTGTAGTGCACTGTTATTTGGAAGTATTATGGTTATTTCTATTATCAGCATTAGTTAAAATATTATTTATAAATAAGCACTTTAAACATTTATCACCTGTCATTATACAACAGCACAAGTTGAAAATCATCTTTATAATTCGGTGCACACTGCAATGTAGCAATTTTACATTGTATTATTAAGCAACAATTATTAGAATACTATAATGATAGTTAAGATTACTACCAATAACATCAGTACTGAAAATTAAAATTCCATATAAAAGTTATTGTACGATATGTTAATATCATATAATTTAGACATATCATGACAGCCATATTGCACATCCTGTCTTGTAGGTAGACTATATATGTATACTGAATAATTTTATCATAATAATTATCTAATAATTAACATATGTCAAATTTAGCAATGTAATGGTACAAGGAACATAAGTATTATAAAATTATATCTTATTAGCAGGGATGGGGAGCTGGAGCTGCAGTCAGAGCCATGGAACCAGGAAGTTTTGGAGAAGCTGGAGTTGGAGCCAGAGCTAAGCTGATCATATAAAATGGAGCCAGAGCCATTAAAATTTCTGCTGGCTCCAACTCCTAACCATCTACCATATATACTCGAATATAAGTCAACCATCTGACTTTAGAGTTTGAATATCGGTAAAACTGCTCAACCCGTGTATAAGCCTACTCTGATTTTAGCACTTAAAATTCGATAAAAATTTGAAATCAATAAATTACATGATCTTTGATTTTCAGTTACCCATATATCAATGCCATTAGCCAAAATAAATATTTAATTGAAACTTTAAATATACATACAAAATAAAATTTATAATACAAACTACCAATATATTAATTTAAAAGGTAAATGATGTGATAGTAAGATAAGTGTTGTTTCAAGGATGCGGTCATACCAAAAAAACGTTTATAATGATGGAGCTGGAGCTAAAGCCTCAGTTTTTAAACAATGACTCCAGAGCCACAGCTGGAATATACTATGGCTTTGGAGCCAGTGCCAGAGCCTAACCTATTTCAAGCCAGCTCCCCAGCCCTGCTTATCAGTATATTAAAATATGTTATCGTAAATTATGCTTATATATATTTACATATAGATGTGTCATATTACAACAGTTACTGTATATCTCCTGCCTTCTATGCAGGCTATGTATACAGTTGTATTTTTGTTTTTAATTTTATTATAAAAATATATAACTTATGCAAATCCAATTTACCTAAATATTATGTATATCCAAAATCAGGAAAATTTTATAATAGTAATAAGCCTTTTGTTTTATTTGTTAGCAGAAAAAGATTATTGTCATTATTATTAGTATCACAAATATGGCAGAGTAACTGCAAGAAGAAACAAATATTTTTTATGCATATTTAGGATTTTACATTTGGATACTTTGTGATAATTTTAACTCATGAAACTCTAACTATGCATTATTCCATTTCCATCAAGAACAACTGTATTATAATTTACTAATAAAATGTAATATAAAATTATATTTACCTTAAAAATTTTAAGGTGAATTACTAGTACTTACAAATGCTCTTTAACATTAACAGAAATTTTTATTTTTACATATTAAAATAAATTTACTCACTTCTATTTAATTGATCAGTATTTTTTAACATGACCATTTATTTTACAAAATACTGATCAAAAGGTCAGTATTTTGTAAAATAAATGGTCAGTATATATGGATATTTTGATCAGTATAAATAATTAAATGTCAGTATCAAATTACATTTGGTCAGTATAATTTTGTTTTTCTGTCAGTATAAATAATAAAATTGCAGTAATATTTTTAGTTGGTATTTTTATCGGTTAGTATCTTTGTCTGATCAGAACTTTTTTATTGTAAAATGAGAGAAAATATAAGTGTGTGTATAAGAAAAAAATGGTTTATTATATTAAAGAAGAAAACATAAAAATGCAAAATAATATATTTTTATTACTTAACTGATTATCAAAAAAATACTAAATATTAATACATATTAAAGAAACATAATATTAAAGTAAACAACTAAAAGAGCACGGGTTGCTAATTTCGGCCTTCATCTTGATCGTCTTGATTATCAAAAAAATACTAAATATTAATACATATTAAAGAAACATAATATTAAAGTAAATCAACTAAAAGAGCACGGGTTGCTAATTTCGGCCTTCATCTTGAACGTTTCTCACCTATAGGTACTTGTTTAGCTGCTGGAGGAGGTCTGACATATTTTAAGTGTATACCTAAACCTATTATATGCTTGCATATAAATTTCTTAAAAAAGTTGGGCAAGTGCAGCAGCCATTCACCCAGTTTTCTTCTTCTTTTGGTAGATTCACAACCCAAATTTTCTGTCAGAGTGGGGAGAAAGGAGAGGCGTGGCCTGTCGCGTCGGCCTTGAAAAACATAAGAATCCTATCCTTGTAAAACTTGTAATGGTTTTATGAAAAAATATCATACTTGTTTAAACATAAGGTAGAAATTTTTATTTTTAATTCTATGGTATGTTTATGAAGTTATTTTGTAATACTTTTTATCTAACTTCTTTTTATTTTTAATTTTTTTGTATTGTTTTGTAATTTATAAACAAATGGGGTGTCCTTTTATAAAGTTGTTTCGCTTTTCCATAATTGTAATTATTTAAATATTTTATCTTTTTTCCGTTATTAAACGTTATTAGATATACTATGAATGCCAAAAATACAGAGCAGAATGGCAGAAACAGAAATTACATTACCACTTTTCAATTGAAATTTTGCTGCAGTTGCCGTCCAAACAGTTTTTTTTAAAACTGTATCTTTATAATTTCCTGTTGATTTGTCATATAGACATAAATATTTCCGAACTTCTTCGACAAAAGCCTCCAACACACCACATTGACGTACCGACATATTGAATCTGCCGCTTTCAGCAGTTCGATACGTCAATATGATGTCATAATTTTTTTTTGCTTTCTTTCATTGGTCCGTCCACAGCAGAAACCGAAACTCCGCTGAAAAGTTAAATTTTTTTAACACGTATTTCAGTCAACTTTCGGTCGGCGTAAGCAGTAAAATTTTTACATTTTCTGTTTCAGATTTCAGTTTCAGCACTAAAATTATGCCCGCGGAATCTAGGCCTTAGTGACTGGGTGCTTTCGTCATTTCCGACTCTATATATAAAAGTTTGTAATTCTTCTGTAAGGCCCGCAGGCCCGAGGACGATGTTGACAGGCGGTGGCCTAAAGAGCGGTGAGCGACGCGCGTAAGGAAGGGTAATGAGGTTCGGCAGATAAAACAGAGACTACGTTCAGCATGAACAATTTCCTTTATTATGAGAGATTTCATTCACTATACAAGTGAATTTGTGATCTTACAATGAGAGGAGAAATACCTGATTTGTGAAGTATTAATTCTCCGTGAAACACAACCGGAAGATACAAATTCGGCGGAGGCTGACGAGGTGATCACTGTTCACAGTTTACAGTCTTTAGTCTCTCTATTTCACAGTCTTTAGTCCTTTTTTTCAAAATTAAAGATACACACAGAAGACAGAAACAGGGAAATCTTGTGGATGAGAAAGATGGCTTGTATCCTCATAGGAAAATAAAAAGGTCGGCGATATAAAGTCGTGGAGCCAGCGAACTCGGATGATGGTGGAACAAGCGTTGGAGGACAAGCAAGCCTCGATCGAGGGTGTATCGGATCTTAAATATCCGCGACCACCTTTTGACCCTTATTCCCAGGCTAAGAACAAGAATGTTTATTTCTCGAACATACATCGAGACAGGTGTCCGATTCGCGCCTATCTGGCGCGGATCGGACACCTGTTTCGCCAAGAGCAGCGCAGTGCCCGCAAGCAAGCATTCCGCCCACCCGGAGGTGCATACCAAGGCGTAATTTGACACGCTGTCCACCACGCAGCTCGACCCGAGGGTGCTCGATGCGATGCTCCCGTATGCGACGTCTTTTTACGGGAACCCACATAGCAGGAACCATGCGTTCGGCTGGAACGCAGAGAAGGCGCTTGAGAAGAGCCGCCAGCAGCTTGCGGACCTGATCAATGCTGACCTTAAGGAAATTATTTTCACCAGCGGTGCGACTGAAGCAGACAACCTTGCGCTGAAAGGCGCAAGGTTGTCTGCTTCAGTCGCACCGATCTGCACAACGATTTAAGGAAATTATTTTCACCAGCGGTGCGACTGAAGCAGACAACCTTGCGCTGAAAGGCGTGGCAGAGTTCTTCAACAACGATCTGCACATAATTACCACGCAGACGGAGCACAAGGCCGTGCTCGAGGCGTGCTGGAAGAGAAGGGCGTGGATGTCACGTATCTGCCGGTGGAGAAGAGCGGGAAGATCAGCCTGGAGAAGCTGCGCGCGGCCATAACGCCTCAGACCAAACTTGTGAGCATCATGGCGGTGAACAACGAGATCGGTGTCATAAGCCCGCTGGAGGATAATGGGAAGATATGCGCGGAGCACGATATAATATTCCACAGCGACGGTGCACAGGGTGGGGAAGATACCCATTGATGTCAAGAAATGCAACGTCGGGCTGTTGAGCATTTCAGCGGGCTTATGCGCTGAAATGCTCAACAGCCTGATATAACATTCTCAGCGATTTATTGTTATGGTGGACGAAGTTCGCGAGCTGAACTAAATACCATCTAAAATATCGTCATATTTCATCGAAGTTGCTTGACAGAACCCATTTTTTTTGTGAATTTCGTTTCTCCCTTGGTTTCAACATTCTCAGCGATTTATTGTTATGGTGGACGAAGTTCGCGAGCTGAACTAAATACCATCTTAAATATCGTCATATTTCATCGAAGTTGTTTGACAGAACCCATTTTTTTGTGAATTTCGTTTCTCCCTTGGTTTCCCCAACGGAGGAGGATAGATTTACGTATAATTCAAACTCCGATACCTCACACTTCAGATCTTTCTAAAAATAAATTTATTTTTACTAAGTTATCGAAATTGTTATATTTTATTAATTTTTTAATGTATCGTAATCATTTTATAAACTGTTTTTTATAAACATTTACAAATTTAAATATTTAATTCCGATTGCGCGCGTATATCGCACAGTGCCATTAGGCATAAAGATAAATACTGTATAATCAGTATAAAATTAAAAAAATGAATTATAAATGGCAAAATTTTAATTATTTTAATGATTGTAATGTATATATTTAAACCAAACTAAAAAAAATATAAAATTACTAAATATATAAACATTTTATAAATTAAACATCTCTTATTAAGGTTACTCATTTTTATATATGACTAATATAGTTTAATCGTACATACAATTAAAATAAATAAAGGAAACTAGGTTTTAAAAAGGAGGAAAAATAAAAAATTAACAATAAACTGTAAAAATCTAGTGTGCTTCATTTGCAAAACATAAAAGCAATCGACGCTTTTGACGTCTCAAGCGTGTAAAAATCTAGTGTGCTTCATTGCAAAACATAAAAGCAATCGACGCTTTTGACGTCTCAAGCCGTGGTCACATTGTGCAATTGTTCGCCGCACGTGCGACTGCAACACGATGGCTGTTCTAACAAATTGGTAAACTCCCTCCGAATAGCGCGCGACTTCAACCGTGCTTGAAAACAAGAGAGCTTGTTTTCCCGGAAACGGTTGCAAGCTTGCAACCAATGAAAAGAGAGGAAATTTTTGACACGTGTCCAAGATGGTGGTTACATGGAATTCGACTGAAGAGTCAAATTTTATTGAATTATTACAACAACAACAATTTTTGTGGGACTTCAATTATCGAAAAAAAGATATAAAAAAAAATCATGCTTGGCGCGAAATAAGCGAAGTTCTTAAAATTATAGCTTTATTCTTCTTAATCCTTTTTTTAATTCCACTCATATCGCTAACTCTAGGTAGTAGATAACTACTAATTATTAAAACTGAATTAATGTTGTTATATTGCACAGTTAAACGTTAACCCTAGAAATAACAATTAAACAACAACATTCGCCTTCTATAACGTCATTGGATGATTTTATCGTGCTCTCATTGGCTGACTATCCATTGTGTCACAAGCTACATTTCCCAGGGTGACCACTATTTGACGATTGCAACTCGTTGCCGTTGTTGTTGCAGCCGCGCGCGCGACAGGGAAAAATTGCACAATGTGACCACAGCTGACGTTTGCTCACTCTGATGTCAAATAGTTTGTCTGGAGAGATGATTTTTGTTAAGAGCAGTATAGACCCCCTGGACTATTAGAGAATTTCATTTTATTGTTTATAGCTGATAAAATATCCTCTTCACATAAAGTAATATCATTATTATAAAGAAGTGAAATATCAAACTTTGTTATTTCTTTTTAGTTAATTTAGAACAGCGCTTCTCAAACTATGGGTCGCGACCCCAAATGGGGTCACGAAGCGAAATGCTGGGGTACAAAAATTAAATTCAAACATTTGAATTTCAGTTTATATGTAATTTCACAAACACCCGATATTTAACATGACAACGTATGAATTTTCAGTGTAGTTGGTTGATTGTGTTCATCTTAGGGCAACATATGAATTTTCAGTGTAGTTGGTTGATTGTGTTCATCTTAAGTGTGTAAATGATTTATGTACTTGTATAAACATACAAGTACATAATTAATACCTGGGGTCGCGAAAAATCTCAATGAAAAATGGGGTCATGAATGAAAAAAATTTGAGAAGCGCTGATTTAGAAGAAAAAGCTGCACAGATTAATATAAATACATCAGATGTAATACCACAAATTACATATTTTGGAAATATTGTACATTTTAATGGGACAATAGTCTTTTTGAAATTTTACTATTTTTATTAATATAAGAAGAAATATAACTTAATTTATCATTGTAAAAACCTTATATCGTTGAAAATTTAATATAGACTTTGTCCGCCAGGGAAATTTGGCTAAGTTGATTTACGTAATTTGAATTAGTTAATCCCCTGTTTAGTATTGATTAGAATGTTAAACTATGTTATGTGATTGAACTAAAAATGAATTTATATGATACATTTTGGGAAATCCTTCAAAGTAATCAAAAAATGAATTGAATAAACAATGAATCATCAAAATCTATCATCTAAAACAGCGGTGGGCAAACTTTTGGGAAAAAGGGCCATATTTCATCAATGAAATATAGCTTAGGGCCATACTTTCCCAGCGATCCCTATCCATGAGTGTGGGTATAGCCCATGGTTGGAAGTGATCTGCCCTTTAGAAATTTATCTGATTGGAAAAGGATGTAAAACAAAATAGCAAAAAAAAACTCCCAAAATCCTGCCATCATCTAATAACTGACTGAGATGATAAAATTCTCTTAGAAAATTATGTAACCAAAACAGAAAGATCCTAAGCATTGCATTTTTTTGACTAAGATATTATAAAAGGATGACATGTTAAAATTAAGCAAATTTTCTTAGTAAATCAGCTTTCATTGGCTGTTATATGAATCATGGGTTTGAATAATGCCAGTAGTCTGAAAAAAGTGAAATGCCATTTTCAGAGAAGCTTGGCAGGATCGAAATTCTTTTAAATTATACAGGCTGTCCGAAAAGTATCTTTACACTTTACAAAGAAGGATATGCACTTACAATTTTTTGCTTTCAATAAAGTATCAAAGGTTCTTTTAAATGAAGTGGACACTGTATGGCACCCTTGATGGTGCCAAATATAGGTCTCTTCTCAAAGTGGCTTCACCACAGGTCTGAAAAAAGTGAAATGCCATTTTCAGAGAAGCTTGGCAGGATCGAAATTCTTTTAAATTATACAGGCTGTCCGAAAAGTATCTTTACACTTTACAAAGAAGGATATGCACTTACAATTTTTTGCTTTCAATAAAGTATCAAAGGTTCTTTTAAATGAAGTGGACACTATATGGCACCCTTGATGGTGCCAAATATAGGTCTCTTCTCAAAGTGGCTTCACCACAAGAAATGGTGCAAGTTGTAGTGTGATTTATCGAATTAAAATCTGCAATTCAGGTACAATGTAAATTTTGGACTGCATATGATCAAAATCTGCCTTTAAGACTGACAGTTTATGAATGGCATAAGAGATTTATGACAACAGGTAGCGTTTTACCAAAAGTGAAATCTGGTCAGCCTAGCAGAAGCTTCAATGATGTTGAACAAATTCATGAATATTTTCATTATAGTCCTCGTAAATTGATTCATTTGGTCGCCCTCGTCAATTACAAACCTAGATCAACTGTGTATGATGTAGTGTTGAAAAATTGAATTACAGCGGCCTTCAGGACTGTCGATTCTGTAATGCTTCACAGAACCTTTCTTGAAATCTCTTGCTGACTCGATGTGTTGTGTGCAACTAATAATGCATATATTGAAATGTAAGAATTGTCAAAAAAACTTTGATATTTTCTTTATTGAATAAAAAAAACCTTAAGTGCATATCTTTGTATTTTTTTTTTAATGATTTTTTAAAAGTGTGAAGATACTTTTTGGACACCCTGTATATTAAAATTATACTTTAATCATTTTAAATTTGAAACAATAATTAAAAACATACCTATTTAGGAAATTGCACAAATATTAAATGCAAACACCGTGAAATTACAAAAGGTATTGAGTTGATTGACTGAAAAAATGATTTTATTTGATTTTGAATTTATTTTGCAACCGCGATCTCAAAACGATTTTATTTGATTTTGAATGTATTTTGCAATGGATTTTCTTATGCAATGACATTTATTCTGGTTAACGGTTAATCAAATCTATTTTTGTAAGAAATATGACACAGTAATGACATCTACAGTTTACCATATGAATTATTATTTATTACTTTTCTAAAAATTACATAAACTATATTGCTGAGATATGGAACTGATTTGATATTTTTTTGTATTCATTTTATTTATCCATAAAATTTTTGGCATTATAGTTATTAGTTGGAGGGCTGTTGATTAAGTAGTTCCAAGGGCTGCAGTTTGCCCACTCCTGATCTAAAACAAGGATGGGCAACCCTTTTCTATGTAAGGGCCATATTTAAAACTTTTGAACTGATGCAGGCTGCACATGAGAAAAAAGAAGAAAAAGCAAAATGCAGATAAAAAAACAATTATTTATTCATATATGATTATAAATCAACATAGGTATACTTAATGTGACTTCTGGAATTGATTTGAATGTAATATATCTGAAATATTTGGTTGAATATTAGAAGCTGTTAGTTTAAATTATTTTTAAAGTATGAATCTGCTATCCAGTTTCCTGATTTAAATTTTACTAAACTCATTGTAGTAAAAAACTGTTCACATATATAAGTTGTAGATGATAGAATTTTTGCTATATATTTCCTTAAGTTAGGAAATTGATTTTCTTTGACAAAAGTTTTATAAAAATATACCAAATTTTTTTGTTCAAAAATATCTTTCAAATCTAAATTACTTTACAAGTCTATTGTCTTCAGTAGAAGTTCATTTGGTGCATTTTTTATATTTACTGAAAAAGGCACTGTAAAAATCCAAGTATCTTTCAAATCTAAATTACTTTACAAGTCTATTGTCTTCAGTAGAAGTTCATTTGGTTCATTTTTTATATTTACTGAAAAAGGCACTGTAAAAATCCATATTTTATTTTCTCAGTTAAGGAATTTTTTATTTTATTTATTTTGTAATATTTTGTGTGATGGGGCTGCACAAAATATTAATGAGAGCCATGGGTTGCCCACCCCTTATTAGAATGAAGGATGAAGAAAGTAGGACAAGGATCCACTTCATTTTTAATGATTTAACATCAACAAATAGAACTATCTAAACAAATTCACTTCAATCTTTGAATTTGAACTACATGATTTTCTGTTGATTTAAGCTTGTATTGAATTTTTTTTTTAATTGGAAAGAACACTATATTCAATTAATTTTGGGTTTTATAGGATTGCCAATAATTAAAACATTAAAATAATGGAATGTAGAAATAAAGTAACAATGAAAAATAAAATGAGTGAAATCATGGAGTTGAATGCTCCAAAACTAACAAAAGATGATGATAAATTAAAAATAAAAACTATTCATGTTTCTTTTTATAAATAACAACTGAAACTTTTAATAAAAATTAAGAAATGGAACATCCAATAGAGTTAAAACCTTCAAGTATTCCAAAACAATCATCTGTTGTAAGATATCAGTACAGTTTGCAGTTTAATCTGGCAAAAAAGACATTCTCTTGAAATTGCATTTTGTTTTTGAAATTAATGGCATGACTTTTTCAAGAAATTTTTCAAATTTCACTTCTGTCATTCATAGATGATTTCCAGAAACCATCTAGATACGCCTGTCCATGTGTTCAACCTTCTGCAAAGAAGTTTATTAGGAAGATATGAGAGCTTTTTTTTTTTTTTTTTTTTTTTAATAAACTTATTTAAACTCCCATTCCATTATGCTATAATCTATCTTTATCCACTGGTGGTGCTTTTTTTTCTGTTTTTTTTTTTTTTCCATCAATAAATTTTATACATACATTTATCAAATATTTGCTAACTGCATTAATTCCAACATAAACAATTTTACATAACTCCTTTTTGAAATGAACAATTGATTCACTTTGAAAGAACCTTTTTTTTTATATATATATAAACAAAAACTACTATATTATTATTACTTTGAATAATTCATTCCAAAATGTATTTTGTAAATGCTTAAGGCTATGATTGTATGCTTCTGCAAGGGGAAGAGAAATGACTATCCTAAATTACAAGGGTAAAAGTTTGCTGAATATGAATGTGTGAGGATATTTAATAAGATTGTGATTAAGAAAATGAAGTAATTAATGGATAGTTTGGGATATGAACATATATGGATTCAGGGTAAAGACATAAGGGCACTTGCCCCCTGTTGTTTTTTGAAAAATATATGAGCCGCTCACTTGCCAAATCGATTAACTCCACAAAATAAAAAGTGGAGAAAAATGATAAAATAATAAACATTGATTTTTAAAATTCCCTTTAAAATATAAATTTAAATAAACATTGTAGAACGTGTTATTACAGGTGTAGCTTTTATCTAACGACATATAAAATGCATAAGATAGTATATCCTTGGAGTTAATCGATTTGGCAAGTGAAAATGAAAAAAAAATAATAATAATACCATTGAATTCAGTCTTTAAAATATCTTTAAAAAAAGTAATGCAGTATATATTTCAAATGTTAAACAAAAGTTTGGTTGCTAGATAATGTCAGAGCATTGGGAGAACCAGGCTGACGCAGAGTTAAGATTGATTCCCACTATCCACCGTGGAAAGCGGAACGGTCAAAAACGTCGCAGATAAATGCGGGAGCAATCCCGCTTGCGGATTCCCACAATCGTGGAAAGCTTTGCTTTTCCCAAGAATCCCACTATCCACCGTGGAAAGCGGAACGGTCAAAAACGTCGCAGATAAATGCGGGAGCAATTCCGCTTGCGGATTCCCACAATCGTGGAAAGCTTTGCTGTTCCCATGATTCATTTCGTGTATAACAAATGGATTCCCATTTGAGCTGCACCACCGTGGGCTGATGAGTCAGAAATGCCGATATGCCCGGAATTCATTCCCGTTCAATGATTCAATTAAGCGTTTGTGGTAAACAACTGATGACATCAGCCAATAGTCGGTAAAAATAGGAATAAGTCAACCATTGTATAATTTGTTTAATACTAAGCACTTCTCTGATTGGCTAATCTCTGCAGCTAGTCGCTGTACAGAAGTGCAGACGATGGGAGCTAGCAAGTCTACATTTGTAACAAGTAGCCGCAAGGTCAAGTTCCGTTGCTATGGAAATGAGTTCCTTTCTGCATTTGCTGAAGACTTCACCTCAAGTGGGAATCCGCCTTCACTGTTTACGAAAGGATGATAACAGTTGCATATGGAAACTGAAACAAAATCGAGGAAGTAAAAATGCTGGATTAGAAATATTTATAAGAAGAAATACGAACAATGTTTCTATGCAGTTTTGATCAAAGAGATGAGATTTAATAACAAAGAATCTCGCCATCTTGACTGATAAGGTTGCCAACAATTCAACGTCTGAAAATGCATGGATTTCATTGGTGGATGTTATCTCGACGGATTTTACCGTCGCGGAAAAGTTGAATCCATCTAGACACTGGACGGTAGCGATTTTTAGGCCATGGTATGATGTCAAAACCACGCTGCTTTCGTCACATGTGTATTTTTGCTGCAGTTCCGTGCTAGTGGGAATCAACTTTTAGATGCAATCATCGAGTTATGGTCACAGTAGAGTCTCATTATTTTTGTATTTAATTATTTTTCATTTTGTTTAATATAATAAATGCTTTATTTTACAAAGGCGTTATTCTATTAATATCCATATATAACAGTAACCGATTAATTATTTTTTTATGACAAAATGAACAAACAACTTGTCCGTTATCATCTAATATATATTACGGTACTTAAAAAATTACTTAACTAAATTCTTATTGTCGTATCCTAGATGACTAAAGAAAGATCTTGACTAAAACCAAAAAAATTATTGAATAAAAACTGGTTATGCTACGTTTCCACTGAACAGTTAATCACAGTTAACTTAACTGGCATTAAAGATGATCACAGTTATCTTTCTCCGTGATAAAAGTGGTGTTTACATGTGCTGACAATTAAACAGGTTATGACGAATTGTCACTGATTCCGTTTCTGGTAGGATCTTTCGTCAATAATGGACGATTCGAATGTTTTTATCGAGACTGATTTAATATGTCATTATTATTAAGAAACGAAACGGAGTATTTGATCGAATATTTACTATTAAATGCACTAAATGATCATTTACAGGAGAAAATATTGAAATATTCATCTCTTATTTTAATTCTTTTAAGGAGTTTTATTTATCTTTTCGTAGACGGTAGAATTACATTTTTGTGATTGAAGATCATTTAAGTATTCTTTCCAAACATCGCACAGCGATGTAATTACCTTATCAGACCAATTATTATTACGTCTTTTACAATTTCGACATAGCAGAGTGATCCACCATTTTAAACTTGTTTTCTTCCTGATGTAGCGGATCGCAGAGAGAGCTTGTGACACAAATAATCAAGTACAAAAGCAATTAAACAAGTTCTGGAAACTTGGTTAAGTTAATCACGTTGTTTGCAGTTTAATCATGATCAGTAAATCAGGTTCGTGTTTACACGTATAAACTTAATCTCAATTTAACATTTAATCACAATCAACTGTCCCATGGAAACGTAGCATTAGCCAAAACTTTCATGTAAGTGGTATTGCATCTTTCCTAACTTTCATGTAAGTGGTATTGATCTTGCATCTTTTAAAATCACTAAATTGGAAGGATCGATTGAGAGATCCAATCTCAATCGATCCTTCCAATTTAGTGATTTTAAAAGATGTCAAAAATAATTCTAACTTTGAAGAGTAAATTCAAAAAATGTCTTAAGCATAATTCGACATTGGTCGCCCGAGTTGTGGCTTCCCTCAAGCCCCGACTGCAATCCCCTCGACTATTACATGTAGGAGCGTTGTCGAATCAAAGGTCAACGAAAACCACCGCAACAGCAAAGACTCCCTGAAAGCTTCCATTGTTGAGGTCATGACCTCGTTAGACCGAGAGGAGTGAAGCGTGCGTGTCAGAGTTTCCGGACCCGCCTGGAAAAAGTATTAGCATCAGATGGCGGCTACATAGAGTAACTGCAATAGTAAATAATGTAAATATGTTTTTATCTAGTTTTCTTTATAATAAATTTATTTTTTCTTGCAATTTTGTCATTTTTAATTACATCGCGATTAATCCGGATTTATCTGCACGACCCTGTATATTTGAGAAAGATTTCATTGATGTGATGTAAGTAGAGTAAATGTTAGAGAAAAGTGATAAAATAATCTGTGCTTGGGAAATTATAAATTGTTAATTATGAAGTGCTTAGGGTGGCTGATCTGTGCTTGGGAAGTATGTTAGAAATGAAAATCTGTCAAAAAAATACTATAATTGCTGTATATAAGTATATTCTGATTCAGTTTTGTATGGGAATGAAATCTGCATAGTATGGCATAAAATAACTGGATAAGAAATAGATGGAGCAGTGAGATCCAATTTGTGTTAAATGATGAAGTCAAAAGAAATTTGAAGAGAAAAGCAGTATACATGTTTCATTGTATAGGGTCTACCAGAAAGTTCTGTCTGTTTTTGAATGAAAAGAAAATAATACATTTTCAATACATTTATTAATATTTACTGAGCAATATAATTTCCATTGTTACTGATGACCTCTTCCTAGTATGATGATAATTTGTGAATTCCATTTTTGTAGAATGGCTCATCTTTGGAGGTGAAAAACTGAAGCAGTGCATGGCTGACATCTGCTTCATTTTTGAAATATTTTCCCTTCAAAAAATTTTGCAGGGAGAGAAACAGATGATAATCGAATGGTGCTAGATCCAGAAAGTATAGTGGATATGACAGAATTTCTCAGCTTAGCTCTGCAATTTTCTGGCAAGTCTCCAAAGAAGCATGTGACCTGGCATTATTGTGGTGAAATATGATTTGCTTCCTATTACCATCTCCAGTCTCTTTTCCTTGAGTGCTTCATTCAGATCACAATCCATTATAATAGGGGATTTACGCGATTCAAATAATCCTAATCTAGCCAAACTTCCCCAGCAGTTTATTCACCTGGGGGAAGTTTGGCTAGATTAGGATTATTTACTTCATTCAGATCATCCATTTGTGGACAATATATTTCTGAATTGAACCTTTCTTTGGATTTGAGAAGCTCATAGTGTATTGGTCCTTTGATTTCCCATCATATACAGGAATTCCTTTATTTTCGCGGTTTCGATTACTGTGATTCTCGAATTATTGCTGTAAGATGTAGCCCAATACATATGCAACCAGAATTATATTGGGAGTTGCCATTCTCCAGGTAGCACTCTTGTAACGTTTCGTTTTTATGTGACAGTGCCTGCTCAGTATGATTCTCGAATTATTGCTGTAAGATGTAGCCCAATACATATGCAACCAGAATTATATTTGAGTTGCCATTCTCCAGGTAGCACTCTTGTAATGTTTCGTTTTTATGTGACAGTGCCTGCTCAGCTTGCTCACCACTCACCAGTAACTGTCTGCTTTTGTCAGAAGTATATGTGGATATTTATTTCTCTTCTTATTTAACTCTAGAATGCTAAAAGAAACAAGGATGATATCAAGTCTCCCAACAAGAAATGTTAAAGTGATCAGCTTAGAAGATTAGCACATTTAACATATTTCTTTTTTACCTCATATATAATATTTAATTAATAGATTTGAAAAATCCTTGGCACTGATCACCCATTTTACATGCATTATTTATCCAGATTATTGCAGCATTTTTTGTGACAACCGTGATCATCAAGTTATTCCTGTATACAGCATTCTCTTATTGAGATTCAAGCTCAGTTTAAAGGTGGAGGGGGAAGGTTGTCTGTGCCAGGGCTGGGGAGTTGGTGTCAGTGTTGGCAGTTTTAGGAGGTGTCAGTGTTGGCAATAACTTTCTCATTGCTCAGTTTTATTGGTTTTAAATTTAAAAAAATGTATTAAATAATTATTTTCTTTTTTCAGATGAATAAATAATTTTTTCAGTAATAAATATTGAATAAAAATGTGTTCTAAAAAATCATTTGTGTGTGTTTACTGTCAGAGGAGTCAGTGTTGGCAAAATAATAAATGTAGGAGTCGGTATCGGCACATTTTCCTGCCGATACTCCAGCCCTGGTCCGGGCTCACAATATACTCTTTTTCTCTCAATGTTCTCATGCGTAATCCACTTTTCATCACCAGTTATCATCTGATCTAAGAAAGATTCGTTTTTGTTTCAAGCAAACGGTAATGTGCAAATGATGACCTGTTTGTGCAAATTTTTTTCACTTAACTCATGAGGCACCGATCTGGAATATTTATTTACCAATCCAAGTTTCCAAAATGGTTTGTTATGATGAGTTGAGCTTTTCCACAATCTCTGATGTTGTCAAAAAATATCTTGCTTTATAATAGTCCTAATAATAATGTCATCGATCAGAGATGGTCTCCCAGAGCATGGCTTGTCACTAAGGTCAAAATTGGTTCCTTCAAATTTTTTTAATCATCTCTTGCACATTCTGTTGGAAACTATCTTCACCAAATTTCTCCGTGCTTCTGTTCATTTCTGGATAACGACAGTTCCGCTGGAACAGATTACCGTCATTAACCAAGGTACCACTGTATTTAAATATAGATCATGATATTTTCATTACATAGTTGATATTCCCAATTTTTCTATGATGGAACACTTCACAAATTCTGAAATTTTTATGGAACATCTTAGCTATTTTATAGTATAGGCAGATATTAATAATAAATAAATTAGGCAAATAAGCATAAAAGTTATTAAGAAAACAAAATAAATATTTATCATCAAATTGTAACTAAATAAAATATCACACATGAAAATAGTAAAAATAAACTAGCGATTCCAGTTTCAACTTGGCACAGCATTTAAAATCATTTATGACTTATCAATTTTCATAATCTTTTTCGAAATACTGGTGTTCCACAAAACAATTTAGAAAATGATATTCTGGGGTCATCTATCATAAAAATGCTAACTGAATATGGTTCATAAAGAACTAAAATACTGTTTCATTATAAAATTACTTACCAATCTAGCCAGAGACATGGGTGGTCTATTAGTTTTACTCATGAACAAACGCTTCAGAATGATCTTGTTGAATTTTACACCTGTTCGTCTTCCCAGAAAGCGATACAACTAAAATTTAAAATATTTATTAAAATTTTTAGATCTAAACTTCAATGGATATTAACCATATAGAACCTAATTATGCCTGAACAACATTTGATTAAAACAAATACTAATGTTAGTGCCATCTATGAATAAATAACTGAACAATCAAAGATGGCAATAACATTAAGTCTAAATCATTTGAAATTATTAAAATTCCATTATAATCAAGGGTTGTTTAAGCAGAATTAGTATCTATATTTATTAAAATTTTTAAATATTCATTTTGATTCATAAATTTCACTTAAATTAGCATAACTCAAGAAAAGCAAAAAATATCTATATAATTCAACATAACTGATTTACATTCTAATAAGAGTATTAGAAACCATGAAAATGTCCTGCATTGGCAGAATATTTCTGGAACTCAATTTTTCCATGTGTATATATAAAAATAATGCTTTACATTTTTATGATTTTAAAAACCATAATTTGAGAAAATCAAAGTTCATGATGAAAATATTTTAGAATCAACACTAACTGATGGAAGTGCTGATAAAATAGAAAAGACTATATCTATATCTATCATATTTAGTATACTCCTAAATTAATAAGAATGATTTGGAAATTATTTTCCTTGTAACATTGGACAATATGCATTTAATATTAAATAAATAAATCGCATACATACATATACAGAAATTCCTTGACTTAAGACCAACTCATATTTATGATGGCAATATCATCAATAATTCTTGATTCCCAACCTAATGTTCTGATATGTGGAAAGTGTTCTTTTTTACTTGTAGTTTTGTATTCTTTATGTTTATTAAGATAATATCAATATATAGCAGGGGGCTGCCTTTTATTTCAACCTTTCTTATTTATTCATTTTATTAGTGTAAGTTCTAACATAGTTTGTTCGTTTTTCTTCTAACACTTAATTGGTACTTTAGCTATAAGTTCTGATTTCGTTTTGTCGATTAGACACTTATGTTATTGTTAGATTGTTTTGTAGTTAATTATATTTTAAGAACTTAGCTTAAGACCTGAGCTCAGGCCGAACTCTGGATTGCAGAGTCGTTAGAACTATTAGGTTAGTTTATAATTATTGTTATTTACATTCGTTCTAATTTGCGGCATTGCAACTTATAAATGTTGGAATCGCATTATTGCCATGATTTACATTAGAATATGGAGTTAATCAAATTGGCTTCTGAAATAAATTATTTATTATACAATAGCCAAAAAAATTTTTGTCATTTAGTGGTGTTAAGCCTAGCTATTAAGGAAATGTATTTTTAATATAAATAGTTAAGAGTTAATCAAGTGTTTTGACACTAAAATTTAAAAAAATTCAAAAAATGGAGTTAATTGATTTGGCTAGTGAACGGCTCATATAGTAATTGCTTAAATTATTAACTAATAATTATTTATATTATGGTGATCTCTTGTCATTTTTGTCTGAATGTGCCACTGAATATGAAAAAGGAATTGTGTACAATAATAATCTAAAATATTTATATAGAAAGAATATGTAAGTAGTAGTAAGCTTATGAAAATTACTGATGGAGTTTAGAGTAGTTGAATGGTAGCTTAGTGCTGTTAGAATAATGCATATTGGCAGTTGTACCAATTAAATATGATGACATTAGAATAGTTTGTAATTGTGGAAGGGTGGCGAAAAGATGTATGATAATCTTATTTATGGTTGTTTTATGTTTGTATGGATATATGTATCAGAAATTCTGATATTGAATGAATTGGGTGTGAAGCTGATGGTGAGAGAATGTGCTATCTGTTGATGATAATAGTTAACTGTCTAAAAACTCTTAGATTGTAGCTAAATAAAGCATGTGAGAAGATATAAATGAGATTTTATATATAGGGGAAAATAAAAATGTTTGTGAGAAATAAGTATAAAAACTGAGATTATGTTAAACTGCAGTTTATAAATGAATTTTTGTATTTGGGAAGTACATAGTGTTTTGAATTATGAACATAATTCATCCATAAATCTTATTTGTAACTCTGATACTGTTTATATTTGGTCCCTAAAAGCACTGAAATAACTTTATATGCTGTGTTTTGTAATATATTTCACAATTGGACCTATCAGAAGTCTATTTGATTTGAACAAAAAGTTCCAATTATATAAAGAGGATTTTTTTGTGTAATTGCTGCCATCTTGAAATACTGCTATAATATAATCACTAACTGTGTAATTTTATATATTATATTGGTTAATAGAGCATTCTACTATCAAATTGTATAAAATTATTGAAGTTTTGAAATTTCAAGAAAATTGAAAATGAAATTTCATGTTCATAACTTGAAGAGTGCTAGTGAACAGCTCATATAGTAATTGCTTAAATTATTAACTAATAATTATTTATATTATGGTGATCTCTTGTCATTTTTGTCTGAATGTGCCACTGAATATGAAAAGGGAATTGTGTACAATAATAATCTAAAATATTTATATAGAAAGAATATGTAATGGTAGACAATGCCACCGATCGATGAAAAATGGCTGTTGCCATTTTTCATTGATCTGTGATCTTTGTCCTTGTCATCCATTGTCTTACCTCATCTTCGTCACTGTCTCTGATGAGACAACTCGAGTTCTCATCATTATTCCTACATGGTTATCTTTTTTAGCTCACTTCTGAAAAATATTAACTTCTGATCTGCCTTCACTCTCCGACAAGGAAGTCTGTTTTTCACTTTGTGAGAAGGAAGTTTCTCGTGGGATTTTAAACCTGGAACTTGTTCAAAGTTCTCTGTTCATTATTGTGACTAATCTAATCTTTATTAATTAATTATTTTATATTTAAATTGTTAATTTAAATTTTAATATAATTTTATAATGTTTTTACAAAACAAGGGAGTCCTGCCCGGGAGTCTCAGGAACCTCACATAACTTATAACAGCAGAACTTAAAACCAAATCCTATCATAAGTCAAGGACTACCTGTATATTTTTACCACTAATATGATGTTTTTTTTTTTAATACTTTACAAGCAACATAATAAAAGTATGTTTAAAAAGCAATTAGTCAAGAATAAAACTCAAGTATTACAAGAAAATTTTACAATCCACCTCGGTTATGGACATCTATTGACTGCAAATTGGAATTAATTGAAATGGTTTCTGAAATATATTGACTGTTATTCAAAAGCAATACCTGATTCTATCATATATCATTCATAAATACAATTACAGAGATTAGTCATTTGGATTCTGAAAAGTTACAGTAATCATGTGCTCAGATACTAAAATTGAGAAATTTACAAAAAGTTGATCAGTTTTTGACCTCTGAAATTAACATTACAAAATTCCAAATTTCAATCTTAAGTAGAAGGTTTGTAAGAGAAATAACTCATATAATCCAAATAATGTATTTTTATTATGATTTAATTTTGATATATCTATCATGATATTAAACTTTAAAATTATGATAAGAATAATGTTTTTTAGTTGTATCTCAAACAAAAATGAATAATCAAAATCAGACCTGTAGTTTATTTCACTTTACAGTGTTAAGATTTGTCTTTTGCAGTCCTTATTTTTAATGATACTTATTCTGTTAGAAATTCATTTCCAGAAACTGATTGATAACTGAATTGCCAATAACAGAAAGCAGTTTTGTGAATGGATGAAACTATAGCAAATGCTGGACAATACTGAATGTTGATAAACAGAAGGATAAGAATATAAACAATTATATAAAGTTCATAATAAACGTTCAATTAGACTGCACCAAACACAAATTACAAGTAATATTACTCAAGAGCCCTTTAGCAGTCAAAAAAAAAAATATTTTGACTGCTAAAGGGCTCTTGAGTAATATTACTTATATAAAGTTCATCATTAAAATATTGCAATGCACAATTTCAAATAACATTTCAAGAAAACAGATTACTTATAATCTTGCAGCCAATTTGGAACTGTTCATGATATATTCCTCAGCACTAAAACTTTTATCATTTACTTCCTAAATTTGTAATTTTTTGCAATATTCAACTTTGTAATAACTCCTCATGCACTTGAAAATAGCAGCTAAGTATTTGATTCCCTTTTATGATAGCAAAAGCTCTATAAATATCACATGCAAAATTAGCATTTATTTGCAAGATAACTTTCCTGTAATATGCATATATGTGCAGAACTATTTATCTATACAGAAAAAATTTATCCTTCCAATTTTTTTAGTTATATGAAACATGTTTGATCAGTTGTTTGCAAGGATTAATGGTTTCACTCTCAGAAAGTGATTAATTTCTGTTAATTGTCTATTTGCCTATCAATCTGATTTTATGAAAATCATGAAGATGCATTTTTTTGATCCAAATGATTAAATAAAATACTTTTATTCTAGATTTTTATTTTATCTTTTGTCAGAAATTTTCTTTCTATTGTGTTAGAAAATGTGATCAAACTGTATTGAAATATAATGTATCTGATATGATCATGAAATGATAAATGATTACATATTTAATATTTAATCATTTATCATTTCAGATATATTTTCAATAATAAATATTTAATTATTATAAATAAGCCTCCTCGTTTAGTTGTTCTTCCTCTGTAGTGTACAGGAGGGCTCTTCTAGAAAAGTATCAAAACGACATTTTTTTGTATTTCATTGGATCATGTGACCATCCGATGAAATACAAAAAAGCGGTGTTTCGATACTTTTCTAGAAGAGCCCTCCTGTACACTACAGAGGAAGAACAACTAAACGAGGTGGAATATATTATGCGAGCAGATGAGAACCATGGATATACAAAGGCATTCCTCAGGAGTATCTTTAAATCTGTGAAGGATAGCCTACAGCTCGAATCTATTAATCGTGCAAGGGCAACAAGGACTGTAAGTAATGTAGACCATGAAGAAAGTTACCTACCAGTACCATACAGCTTAAGCAGCTACCCGTTTGTAAAAACACTAGCAAAGTGCCAGAAGAAAAGGATTGCAAACTTGAGAGCACCGACCCTATTCAATATCTTAAGAAATGAAAAAGACCCCCACACAGAGAATAAAAAATCGGGTATACAGGATACCGCTGGAAGACGGAAACATACACCAACAAGCTGCTTACATAGGTGTTACAATGAGAACTTTACAACAAAGAGTAGCGGAACACAAAAGGGACATAGCTAACGGGAACCAAACTACTGCCCTAGCGATGGAAGCATACACTACAGAGGGCTCTTCTAGAAAAGTATCGAAACACCGCTTTTTTGTATTTCATCGGATGGTCACATTATCCAATGAAATACATTTCGTTATTGTGTTCTGTTCTGTGGTGATTCGAAATGGTCGCTTGAAAATGGCGTGAAGCTGAAAACGTTTGTGACCTTTTTGTAAAATAAATGATTGTTCTCTACTGCATATTAGTGCTCAGTTGGTTATATGTTGATTATAAGAGTTTTAAGCAGTTATTAGTGAATGTTAGTTTTTATTATATCTCTAATATTTTTTTGGATGACCGTCTAGACCAGTGAAGTAACCATAGTAACTATTCTATATTTTAATTGTTTTGAATGGATAATTAGAACTCTGGAAACTTCGAATTTAGCTGTTAATGTTTGAGAATTCTGTTTAAGATTCTGAACCTGAAGAGGGTATAATAATAATACCATTAAAGAACCTTATCTCTGCCTGTAGGTGTACCATTATCTTACTTTCTAAGGATCTTAATAAATGGTCTTAATAATGAAAATGGCGTGAAGCTGAAAACGTTTGTGACCTTTTTGTAAAATAAATGATTGTTCTCTACTGCATATTAGTGCTCAGTTTGTTATATGTTGTATATAAATTATTAATACATTTTTTTATTTATATGTAAATTTGAACAATGACTGCATTTTGTTGTTCTATTGAAAGATGTCTAATCTGACCAATATAATGATTCAAATAAGTAAATTATTTTGTACCTATTAGTTTTATTAAAATGCTTATCATAATAAAATATATAATTAATGAATTTTTAATAAATACAATTGAAAACATCAATACTAACTTCCAGAAAACTGAATTTTTTTTCTAATAATTTAGCCTAATGAAGAATTTTGAGAATTACATAAATTTAAAACAAATATTTTATAAAAATTTGAATTTTAACTAATAAATAAAACAACAATGAATGGTAAGTTTATTGCCTCATGAAACTTGAATTCAAAAATCACTTGGTACTCAATGACACTGAAATTAAAGGTCAAATGGCAAGAAATTTCTTGAAAATTATTGTATTATAGTATACATATTTATATTAATACTTTTAAAATGCTTTAACATCAATAGATAAAATGGAAGTAACTTTCTGGTATTCAGGAACCAACATTAAATTTCATAGTTGCTTTGTATGTTTTTTATCCTAATTACGTATATAAAATAATATAAAAATATAATGTTTTATTTGTTCACTGTATTTTTTGTCAAAAAACAATAAAATATTAATATAAAGAAAAATCACCACTAAGAGAGACATGGCACTTTTATTGTTTTACTGCCACCAATCCTTTCCTGCATTTCTCTTGCCAAGCCTACTACTCTGGTATTGGAAGTAATACGAGAGTCAACCATCAAATCCAATTAGAACAAAGAATACAAGGTGTGTTCAAAAAGAAACCGAACTTTTGAAATAACGGGCCAACCGGCAGGGGGAGTGTGCTGCGGCTACTGAGCGCACGTAGAAGCAGGTTTAGACAACAACCTGCCATTTGCCATGTTTCGCTCTGACAGTTAACTGGCGAGCTACAACTGCTGAAGCGAGCACATTCACAAGCTGTTCGTCGGATTAGTGCAAATGTTTGCTCATAGTTAATGTTACTCAACTGCATTTTGTGCTGGATTATAAGTAAGTTTAGAGAGTTTAAGCAGGTTTTCTACTTTATTTATCTGTAATGTTTTTATAAATTAACATCTTTTTATCATTGAATAATTAAAGAAATTATCATTTAATAAATTATAATATCATTTAATTAAAATCTTGCATAACACAATAAATAATACTAATCTAATCTAATATTTTATATCTATTTTCAGGTCTGTAAATGAAAATAAGATGACTGCATTTTTTCAAAATAACTTTAGTGAAAATAAATGGCGCAAGGCAGCACTTAAAAATGCTTTTGCTTTATTAGGAAAACAACGATTTCATCATGCAGCAGCATTTTTCTTATTAGCTGGTGCTCTTACAGATGCTGTAGATGTAAGAAATATATAAATTAATATTTAATTATATTTATTATTGTAATGATTACTGTTAAAATTAAATTGATAGTGATGTTAATTCAGTTCAAAAATAGTATACAATAACATAATTGAATATTTGTTTAATATAGCATATTAAATAATTATTTAATTAAAATTGAATAGCAAACTTTTAAGCTTAAACTCAATTCTTAGATGATGTCGCTCTTAATTTAATTATTAATTTACTTTTTAATTCAAAAATGGTACTAACATTAGTCCAAATTATTTGAAATTATTAAAATTCTATTATAATCAAAGGTTTTTAGGCAGTATTAGAATCTAAATTTGAATAATAGATAAATATATTATTTTAAATTTTATAGATAGACAAATTCATTCTCATATAAAGTACACTTGGCTTCCACATGTATGAGTTGAATTCATGCATGTAGATTTGAATATGCATAAATTATCGTATTCTCTTAATTTTTATACATTGATCAAATTCATTATATGAATTTGTGTGTTTTAAGTATCATCAAATCACCACTGATGATGATTCTATGAATCAATAATCTCTGAAAAGTTATTATTATCTGTCTGTCTATCAGATCTTGTAAACTCAAAATGGTGATTTTTTTTATTGAAAAAATTTCCATAATTGAAAATCGAGTTATTAAAGCATGTTACTGCTAAACATTGCTTGATGTAAATTTAAAATAATGTTTATAAAGTGTATTCTTTTATTAAATTAATCCATTTTTTTTATTGTTTTCCTCTCTTCATGCTATTCATGCATTGTTTTCCTCTCTTCATGTGTTCAATATTAAGTCAAAGTTCATTGGTGTTTCCAATGAGCTTTGACTTAATATTTTAAAATAAAATAGCTTAAAAATTTTTCATTGAGCTTCTAGATATTGGCTTAACTTGAATGGGTGATAAGACTGAAATTGATACAAAAATTGAAAATTTAGGAATGTCTGGGATAAATAAGTTTCCACTACTAATTTTGATTTAAATAAGAAATAAGAATACATCAAGCACAAGTTAGAATCTATGTCCAGAAATATGAGAAAGAGATCTCAGATCAGTGCAATATCCATGGCCTAATAATAAAACTGATAAACTAATGGTATGTCTTGACAATTTTAATACCTTATTCAATTGCTATGAATTGAGAAAATATTGAAAATCACATATATAATATAGAAACAATTCTAGGAACATTTTATAAATCTTATAAGATACAATATTTTTAATTAAATATTATTTAATTATCACAATGAATGTAAATGAAATAAAATATTGAATTCAGGGAGCTTGTTGATTTGAATTTGATGATAAATTCTAATAGTAGATGCATTCCATAATTAGTTTTCTTGTTTCTGAAATTTGTTTTATCAATATTTATATTTAATAAGTGATATAATAGATTTTATTATTTTAGGTATGCTTATCGAAACTTGATGATTTTCAATTAGCAATGGTAATCATAAGACTCTATGAAGGAGACTTGGATTCTAACACTCCTAACTTACGTTCCCTATTATTTCAAGAAATTCTTGGATGTGATTCCAATGGAACCAATTATCAGCCTTCTTGTGCACATCCTGATCCATTTCTGAGGAGTATGGCACATTGGATGCTACAAGATTATAATGGAGCATTAAAGACACTTCTTTTAACAGATATTGGTTTATCTCATCCAAAATCTGCATCTGATGACATTAAATCTTCTGGTGATGATACAACAGGTAATATTAAATATAAAATATTATAAGTATTTATAGTTACTATGCTATAATAAAATGTAAAGACTATTTAAATTAAAAACATTTCAATAAATAATGCATGTCAAAAAATTATTTTTATGTAATTGGTTATGAATTCTAAGATATTATAAATGGAAAGTAAAAATGATGAAAGAAATTAATTGGAATTTATATATTTATCATTTGAACAGTCAATTTTAATAATTTTAATTTAAGCTATTCTTTTAATCTTCTCTTTATGTCTTCACTATATTTGTTTCACTTCATTCTTTTAGTAACTAAATGTATAAATACACTCTACTAACTCTTTTAAAATAACAATTCATTCTATAGATACTTAACTCATAATATTTATTGAATATTTAACACTTGAAAGAACATTGTACCTATTTATGATTTGTCAATAACTAGCAAATTAATGTTTTGTGACTATTTTTGATGCTTTACAAAAATTTATTTCATTATTGAATAGTTACTGATAAATTTATATTGTTGTTTTATTGAAAGTAAGAAATTAAAGATTATATAGTGAAATATATTTGATTATTATAAAATTTTTGATAAATTTTTAATTAGTTTCTAAAAAAAAAATAAATAAATGAAATTTAATATGAATTTTCAAAATCTAAATTAATCCCAGAATTTTTAAATCTCACATTTTGTTGTGTATTATCTTATTATTTTCTGTTACTAGGAATTTATAAGTTTTTAATAAATTAATTAAAATATTCATAAAATATAGATTAAATAAAATTTTATAGTGATTTCATGTATTTTACAATATTATATTTTTCCTATTGCATCAGAAAATTTTATAAAAAAATCGAAATTTCTCTACCAGATAGCTAGGTTTATACCATATTATAGTTAAGCATCTGTAAAATAAAGTTAAATGTATCACTAGCATCTTTAATGTAAGAAACATTATAAATATAATTTTAAATACAGTCCATATATCATACTTGTTCAGCCATTTTATGAAAATGGCAGAGACCAATAAATGTTACATGAATTTGGTTATTAGTACAGCTTCTCTTCAAGTTATGAATATTCATAATAACAAATATTAAAATTTTATTTTCAAATTTCAAATAATCTTCAAGAATTTTAAATAATATGATAGTAGAATGCTCTAGCAATATAATGCAAAACTTCACAGTAGTTAACATATTACAATAATATTTCAAGATAGTGATAATTACAGCAATAAAAAAACCCTCACTTTATAATCAGAATTTTTTATTAAATCTGTAAAATAATAAACTTTAATTTTATATTTCCGTTTGAGAAATATATTACAAAATATAACATATAAAGTTATTTTAGTACTTTTGGAGACAAATAACAGCAATTATTAGAGTTACAAACAACAAGTTATGAACAAACTTATAAATTAAATTATACGCAAGCGGATCAAAATCGGTGGGGGGTCAGCTGTGTCCTCCCCTTGTAAGTGTCAAAATAAGGGACAACAGATAACCTTACCTGCATTATTATTATAAGATTTTTTACAGAATTACTTAGCTAAAACAATTATTACTGATTATGATACATGATACTGTACAGTATCAATTTGTATTCAATCAGTATCTTTATATCATACCTTTTAATTGGATGTTTTTTTAAAGGAAATTTTATGTTGAATTTGCAATTTAGCTTGTTCTATATCTATAATTATGATTGTGACATATATATATCTCAAATGAAATTTGTTTATATTTTATTACAGAAAGAAATTATATTATTATTCATGATGATATAAACTACTATACAGGGTGCGCCAGCTAAATCCGGACAAAATAAACAATATTATAATTAAACAGGGTGTGCCAGCTAAATCCGGACAAAATAAACAATTTAATTAAACACCGCTCTTCCGATCTAAAATTTTATTTAACAAAAAGAATAAAATTATGAGACAATTTAATTAAACAAAATTTTATTTAACAAAAAGAATAAAATTATCGAAATTATCATTTGCACATTAATTTGAGAATCCCTTTAGATTAAAATTACTCGATGTAATTCCCTTCTGCCTCGATCCTCAACCGGAAACGATGACACGCCCGTTAATATTGAAATAATTACATGACATCTTAATTAATATTCATTAATCAAAATTTGCATAGTAAGTTTTTTTATTGATTTTTTTGAAAATATAGTCAAATTTTCTTTAGGTCAGGAGTGTCCAACCTTTCGGCTTTCTTGGGCCACATTTGAAGAAAAAAATTGTCTCAGGTTGCACATAAAATATACTAATTCTAACGATAATTGTTAAACAAAAAAGTTAATAAATAATATATTATATATGATATCCACCATAATAAATAAGCAAAAATGTAGCAGCATATTAATCTTAAATCATCTTATGTTCAGAAATTTTTTCGAATCATCGAGCAGATCAAGAAGTTTTGATCACTGAAATAAATATTTTAGAAAATGGAAATATCAATAGGAAATGTAGATAGGTATTTAAATTAAAAAAATTTCATTAACTTCATTAAATATATAAAAATCTCAATGTTTTAAGGAAGTTTACAATTTTATGATAGGCTGAATTCATTACTGTGCTGGGTGCAGGTTAGACAGCTCTGGATTAAGACTTATTTTATTCAGAAAACCAGCCACTATCCAAAGATATAATTATTTCATTAGATAGCTAAATCTTCATATAAAAAATCATTCTTTTGGCAAATTTATATATGGGAAAAAATTTTGAAAAAATAATTTCTTAGAAAGAAAAAAAATAAATAAATTGTAAAAATTTCAAAATACTTTGACAAAAATTAAATGAAATATGATAATTTTAATTTTTTACATATTAATTAGGCTTAATTTCAATAATTGTCATTATGCAACAGGTTAAACAAATTAATTCAATCATATTTTTCCTAAATATTAGGCATGCATTTTGCAAATAATATGCAATATAAAAATACAATTATTTATTAAATGTTAATTATATAAATAATCCCTAATTTCATATAAGATTTGAATAAATTATTTTTAATAACAATTTTATTCTTTTTGATATTATCAGCTATTATTTAAACAATATACATCCTTAGCTCAAAATCTCTGCTTATTATATTTGCTTGTAATCTAATAATACTATAAAAAAAATTTCCTAATTTTAAATTATCGTCGTTATCATAAGAGAAGAATTATATTTCATATAATACATTTTACAATATTTTGAAAAAAACATTTTTTTTAAACGAAATAAATTTAAAATTAGTTTAATTAAAAATATATAAAGCGAGAATTATTACCCATAGCTTTATTATTTATATACAAAAACCTAATTATCTATACAATGAGAAAGCTTTACTTCCAGATGTAAAAGTCATTAATATTAATCTTTAAAAATTCAGCTATCAACTTGAAAAAATTTCTGCACAAAAATTTTAATTATTTGTTATGAAGTTTGTAGTTTTCATAATAATTAACAAAATATCAGATTAAAACTGTGTAAATATTCAACAAATATTTATCAGTGTGGTGCATAAATCATCATTTTAATTTTACTAATTATTATGAAACAAACTTTTTTTTTTATCAAATTATGAAATTAACAGGTTTAATTTAATATCTTCCCCCTCATAAAATGATACTTATTAACATTTGGTTAGCAAAGTCAAAAAAAGTCAACAAGTCAAAAAAAATTTTCTAAAACATTTGGTTATCTATTGGATATAGTTTTTGATATAAACATTTCTTTAATCTTGAAGCATTTATACAGTCTGAGAAACAATATTATGAAGTTTTTTAATATACAGGGTAGCAGCTAAATCCGGACAAAATAACAATTTAATTAAACAAAATTTTATTTAACAAAAAGAATAAAATTATCATTTGCACATTAATTTGGGATCCCTTCAGATTTTCCCTTCTGCCTCGATCCTCAACCGGAAACGATGACATGCCCTGCACAACGCCTGCTTGTCCAAGTTCGAAAATGCTGCCTCAATAGCGGCCTGGAGAGATGCCACATTAGGATATCTCGACCTATCAGAGACCCTTTCAACAATGCTCCATAGGTAATAGTCCAAAGGATTCCAATCTGGACTGTTAGGAGGCAGAATTCTTTAGACCAAAACATATCCATGTTGTCTGACAACCAGTTTTGCACTAAATGACTGATGTGCGCAGAATTTCAAAAGAAGTTCCCTAATTTTAACTTTATCCAGAGAGTCTCCCCAAATTGGGCAAGCATAAGCCAGCTGAGGTACAACCACTCCCTCATAAATAGATTCAATTATGTTTGAGTTTAGGCCCCAATGTAGTGTCGCAACCATTGTGAGTTTGTTTAGTAAAGCCTCTGTTTTGCCGAGGACGTACCGAACATGTGGTTCCCAAGATAGATTTTTGTTGATAATACACCCTAAATACTTAAATTCTTTAACATAATTTAAAACAATTCCATTAAGTCTGATAACAGGGTATGTAATCTTGTGTTTTCGCGAAACTAACATGAGATTAGTCTTATCCGGATTAAACTTCAACTTATTCTCCTCTCCCCAATTTATAATTAATGATAGGACCAAATTCCCCTTTCTTTCGAGAGACGCAAAATCGTTATCCTCAATGGTCACCAAGCAGTCATCAGCAAAACAGACAATATTACACCCCTGCGGCAATGTTATGTCAAAAATAGTATTCATAAGAATGTTCCAAAAACCCGGTCCGCAGGCCCATATGTACAGTCAGTTCCAAAAAAGTGTTCACCCACTTCACAGGGGCTGAACTTATCGAAAATTGATCAGTTATAAAGTCTGTCAATTTGAACCTGCATAGTGGAAGCTAAAAATGGTCATGTCCATTCTAACTAAGAATAGGGGGTGAGGGATACAAATGAGAGGGTCAATTACAGTGCTCTGAACTGAAAACATTAATTGCTGCTCACTATTTCAAGCCAGGCAGATTTTCTAGTTACTAATTTAGTAAATAGATAACATGCTCTATTATCATTTTTTAAATTTTGAATATTTGTAATTGTATTTACAGATTTATTTTTTTAAATTTTAATATGCTAATATAAATATACTGTATTTGTTTGATTTACAGATTTATTTTTTTAAATTCTAATATGCTAATGTAAATATACTATATTTGTTTGCCGTTATATATTATATATAAACTATTTATAGAGTTTTATTTCTGTCAAGGATAAGAATGAAATTTTATTTGCATAAACAGTGATTTTTTTTCAAAATTTAAACTGAAAAAAAATTTCATAGTGAGAATGGCAGTGATGTTTTATGAATTATAATATTTAGATTTATAAGTAGTGTATATATATACACTACTTTTTTTGTATATATATATATATACAAAAAACAATTATTATAATTCATTCATCAATTATTTTGGTAAACTTTATATAATAAATACATCAAGGGAACTTAATTCTAAAAATTAATATAACTGTCTGAAGAATCAATCCACTCGATGGTCTAGTGGTATGACGTTGGGACATTAGCCCAAAGGTCCTGGTTCAATCCTGGGCCAAGGCGGATTTTATCTTCAGATAAATTAGTTAAAAATTCTAGTTGAATTATTAGTTAATAGATGGCACCACTCATTGATTTAATAAAATAATAATTATTCTAATTACGAGATGGCGCTAAAATTAGTCTAAATTCTTTCTAATCATTAAAAAGTTACCATTAAAATTTCAAGGGCTATAATTTGGTTAATTAATTTAGATTATTTTGGTAAATCTGAAGCAAATGCATATTTATATATGAGTAGTTCAAGATAAACATCATAAAAAACATCATAAGAAAATCATAAAAAAACGTGATTCCGTGCCCCAAGTTTGGAGCCCCATAACTTGAGAATGGGGCTTCTGCCCCACATTCTTCACCAATGAACTCAGGAGTGTTTAATTAGGGGATACGGTAAAGGTGGGGTCAAAATTCTACCGGGATTTTTTCTCCTGTTGTACCCATGATGGCTAGTGGAAGAGACATACGTACATTAAACTTTTTATTCTTTACAGAATATTCACGGAAATACTCTTTTTTCTTTAGTGTCAGCACAATGTGTCATTCTGTTACAGCTCCCAGTATGAAGTAAGAGTACTGTACATACTGCAGATCATTTTTAGCTTTACCACCTTGTATTTAGCTCAATATTGCCCAAGTGGCATTGCACCATTAAATCCTACAAAACATCATCATATACTGCAGGTGCCACATTGTATATTTTCTATTCAGTGAAAATAGTTGTGCTGGTTCCTTTTAAGAATTTTCATAAGAAATATGGAATATATATTATATATTAAAATATGGAAAATGCCATATTTTAATGGTTTCTTATGAAAATTATTATTCTGATTTGTGTCATTTCAGTATTCATTGCACTTTTCAAGAATGCATCTCTGATGCAGAGTGAATCTGGATGTATTATGATTTCTTTATGACACATTATTTTATCATTCTTTGTCAAATTTAATTCTTTGTGCTCCACAGTCAATGCATATTTGACAGGCCTATGATCCGATTTGATTTATGTAAAAACTCCTAACAAATTTTGATTACATATAAATATTAGAATTTGACGAACTTGCTAATAGTTCGAGAATTATATTAGAATTAGAATGGGCGAACGTGCTAATGGTTCATGAATACTTGTATGTAGCAACCGATCCTAAATGGGTTGTGAATAAGCAGACGGGTTGACTTCTTCAGAGAGGTCTTCCTATCTCCCTGGCTGGTAATCCTTAGTACTCATCAAACTTATTGACGACTCATCAACGACTCTGCCTCTCCCCTCGCCTTTTATCTGTCATCAGGGGAGAGCTCATGAGTCATACATGACATCACTTAGATGTCGAAATCTTTAGCTGTTAGCAAAGAAAGTTCCTTCTTTGTGTCCGATATTTTTATTGTTTTATTTCCTGGTCCAGGCAGTTGTCAACTCGTCTGTTTATGAGAAAATGAATCAAGAGGAAGCTAAATGTCGTCTCCTTGATTTCAACAGTAGATAAAAATTGTGTTAAGTTACAAGATTGAATAAAGTAATAATTTGACAATATATTATGATATAAAATGATTAAATTATACAATTGTTATCAGAATAATAAATTGGATAACATAATTATTATAAAAATATATGTGACAATTACAAAGTAAATATAACAATATGGTGAGTCCTCCAGGACCTCACAACAGGAATAAGGATCTCAGTTTTGAGTTCCTTTCCTTGACTAAAAGAGTCTGGTTCTACCCAAACCAAGGTGTGAGGTATCTTGCCTGAGGTAGCAAAAGATGCACTATCATGAATTATCTCTTTAAGGCACCAGGCAAAATCTTACTGTATTTAGCCTTCCACTTGTATTGGAAGATAATCAGGTGGTGACCATTTTTCTTCCTTCAATTTTATAGACTTATAGATTTCAACATAAGAATTATAGACTTATGTTTTTCTTAAAAACAAATCTTTAAGGCTTCGCATTCACATGCAATTATCAGTTGGTCAACTATTTAATTGCAGGAATGAGAACAAATGACTCCTATCAGACTGCGCCCACTAGCAACTCTTTTGTTGGTGGACTAAACAATAGAAGTCCTTTGTTCTCACTTCTGCAAACAAATAATTGACCGATTGATAATTGCATATGGGCGCGAGGCCTAAATGGTAACTCTTTGAGTGATCAATCTTTTTGGGGAAAAAGGAAAAGATATAGTATCAGAGACTTTCAGCTTTTAGATATCTCTGGGCCATCTGCTGGCATCAGAGATAGTAATTGGGTCTGTAGGTTCTATTCTATTTTGGAATAGTAAATCTACAAATAGAACTCTCAAGAGGATCAAAGGACTCCAGATCCACATCAGTAGAGTTAAACTCTATTGAGGTGGATCTGGGATCCTTTGATCCTTTGAGGTCCACATTATTCAATCTTCACCTGTGCTACTGAATGGCAGTTAATCTTGGATTCCACATCATTAGAAACAGAACAATCTGCTGTTGTCTGTCTTCTGCTCTATCTTGTTTCTACTAGAGCAGAAATTCAGAACACCTTTGTATATTACAGCAGCATCTTGTGGTTGTTTAAAGTGGTAACTCTATATTGCTTATCTGATTTATTATATAAGCAAGGATATTTTCTACCATCTTCAAAAAACATTTCCAATTCTTCGTTGCACTTTAACTTATCTGTTGTTTCTATCATTTTTATTTTTAACATTTCAGTTCATGACATCAAGCAAATGTGCAAGACACGTGATTGGCTAAAAGTACAACAGCAAGAACTCAGAAACTTAAAAGTTGAAATTTTGTCTGCTCTACTTTTCTGCTCACAATTTGCCAAGCAGTATGTAATAAACAGGACATGATATCACATTTGGGCATCTGTTGTCTGTTTCTACAGTATATTTTGGTGATATGGAATTCAGACTTTAATGATAATTAAGTCTAATTTAAATGAATAAAATTTAAATTATGATATGAACTTAATTTTTATCAAAAAACTTTGAAATTTTTATAGTTTATTAGGTTTTTCATACTGATTTTAACAATGTGAACTTTTTCCCCACAATTTTTTGTTCTGTATATGACATTGATGAAAACATGACATTTTTGGATAGCAGCAAGTCCACTGAATAATATAAGCCATAAATGAAGAAAATTGATTCATATTTAAAAAAAAAATCAATAAAAAATGAAGTATTGTGCAGATTTTGCTTAATAAAAATTAATGAAGTTATGTCATATAATTAGTTCAAAAGTAACATAAATTTATTAAAATATTCTTACTTTTATTGATAATTTATATTTATAGATATGTTTTTCATTAATTTCAGTAACCTTTATTTTAATTTCTTATAAATTTTTGAATTTAGATTAAAAAAAACAACAATTTATATGAAAATCATCTCCTCTCATATATAAACAGCTGTAATATTCTTTACTTTACTCTCCCTCAAGATGCTTTACTGCCACATTACATCCAATACCACAGGCAGTGCAGTAAACTAGGCTTGGTTGGAATTTCTTGGAAAATGACTGACTGCCATAAAATGATAAAAGTGCCTTATCTCTTTAAATAGCCTTAAAGTACTTATATTTGATTTCTCATTTTTTGCATATAGATATTATAAAAATGAAACAAAAAATGAATGATTAAAGATGCACCGTGTGTTGGAAAGTCAATTGAAGCTGATGAATTGAATTCGACTGTTCATGACCATATGAAACAACTTGGTTTCATTTCGAAGCTCAATATTTGGATTCCACACATTCTCAAAGAAAGAGATTTGCTCTGTTGCATTGATATCTGTGATTTGCTGCTCAAACATCAAAAAAATGATCCATTTCTGAAGTGAATCATAACTGGTGATGAAAATTGGGATTGTTTACAACATTTTGAATGCAAGTGATCATGGAGCAGAAGAGATGAGCCAGCTCAAAGTATTTTGAAAGCAGAGATTCATCAAAAAAAGTGTTGCTCTTTATTTGGCAGAATTTCAAGAGAATTGTTTTTTGACCTTCTACCAGACAGTTCCACAATTAATTCAGAAGTGTACTGCCACTAATTGGACAAATTGAGTGATTCCATCAAACAGAATAGGCCAGAATTGATTAACAGAAAAGGCAGTGTTTCACTATGACAATACCAAACTTCTTACGAGTTTGGTGACTCGCCAGAAGCTGTTACAGCTTAGATGGGATGTGCTACACACCCACCATATTTACCATATTTAGCACCCTCCTATTATTACTTATTTTGTTCTTTACAGAATTCTTTAGACAGCAAAACACTTAGTTTAAATGAGGATGTCAAAAATCACTTTGTTCAGGTTTTTGCAAGCAAAAATCAGAAATTTTACAAGCATGGAATCATGCTATTACCAGAAAGATGGCAAAATGTATTGGACCAAAATGGTCAATACATAATTAAATAAAATACTTATATACTATAAAAAAATTGCCGTTCATTTTCATGAAAACAACGAAATTACTTTCTGAACAACCTTATACATCATTGTGAAACTCATTATTATCTATACTGCCATTATTTTATGGCAAAGAGTTTTATTAAAGATTTGTAGGACTGAACTCGAAAAGATTTAAAGGTTAGCTATCTGAGCATCACAGAAGCTATGAAAATTGCTCCTCCTCCTATTCTTGAAATCCTCTTAGGCATTTCCCTTTTGCATTTGTGTTGAGACTAGTGCCTGGGAGAGTTATTTTAGGCTCCATTTTTGTGGGAGAAGGATTTCTTGGACCCACAAAGTGAAGCATTCATCTTTTAAATGAGACAAGTCACACAGTCATATTCTTGAGATGGTTAAGGATTACTTGGTGCCAGCTTTTGCTTCTTCAAACCCTTCACTGTTATTTTTCTCAGCATTGAGGGGTGAAGAAATGAATTTGGGCATGGTATAAAGCAGCATTTCCCAACCTTTTTTTGGTTGTGGACTCCCATATATGCATGCGGCTGATGATTTGGTATTAGCATTTTAATATCTGACTCCAGTTTTTTCCTTGTGATCCCCTCAAAGCTTCTTTAGACCCCTGGGAATCCATGTGGACCCCAGTTGGGAAATGCTGGTATAAAGGGTAGACTGTTTTAATATACAGATGGTTCAAACACCATTACTGGTGTAGAAGCAGGGATTTACTGTAAGGGAACAAGATTGTTGTATTCTTATTCCCTCAAACAGTTTGCCACTGTCTTTCAGGTAGAAATATATGCTATTTCTTCATAGATTTCTGCCTGAAACACAGGAAGTATGACAAGAATTTTGATAGGAGATGTGTTAATAAATATGTTTATTACTATATCTCCTGTCAAGATTGATTTTAACATGTGCAGAAATCTATGCTATTTTGCATGTGTTAAAATCAATGTTGACAGGAGATATATTAATAAATATATTTATATCCTATCAGACAATCAAGTTGCATTAAAAGCATTTGATAGCTCCTGCTTTATTTCAAAACTTATATGGGAATGTTATCATCTGATTGTGAAACAAACTACGAAGATCAGAGTTCAAACTGTTTGGGTGTCAGAGCACAATCAAGCAATAAGTTGCAGATGAGTTGGCTAAGAAAAGGGCTTCTCATCACTTTATTGGACTGGAGCCTGCCCTGGGCATCAGATCTGATGCATTTGAGCAGGTTATCAGGAATTGTTGGCAGCTCAGAATCTCTCCCATTGGAGATCTTTTCCTGGACTAAGATAAGCAAAAGCTCTTATTTTAGGTCCTTTACAGAGAACTTAAAGAGTTGCTTGCATTGCATAAAAATCAAACTACGTTTATTACAGGGTTTCTCACAGGACATTGTCATCTTAGAAGACATCTTCACTGAATTTGGATTATTGGTAGCCCTAATTGTAGATGATGTCAAGGAAGAGATGAAACTCCTCTTCATTGAAGAAGATACTATCTTTCATATATACGATGGAACTTCTTATGGGATCATCCTGTTAAGGTGCACAGTAGATCACTGGTTGGTCATAGTGCTAGGGCTGTTTAAAGCACTCCCTTTCCTACAGTCATCATTGTCATGGTTGGAGCAATAAAAATATTTAAGTATCATCACTAATAAACAGAGGTATGGAGTGGTGGCCATGTTACTTAATTGTCCATGTGCAGAATACAATTGAATAAAAAGGATGACATATTGACTCAGCAAAAAACTGTGTGATATTATTAACATGAATCATATACAGCCACACTGATTTCTGATTCATTTGAGTGTATCTCTTGAAAATTTTAGTTTATGCATAGTACTGACAATCTCTGTCAGAAAACTGCATTAAATTTAATTTGGATTTATATTATCTGAAATGTGATGCCAAGTTATAAAATGCATTAAATCAAAACTCATATTAATTGAAACTACATTAATTAAGAAATTGCTGTATTTAAATTTAATTTTTTATTCAATCAATTGATCAGATAATTTTAACAAAAACTGAATTTTGAAATCATAACAATCAGAAAAAGCAAAGTTCAGAATAGCCAAATTTTTTTAAAATTAAAATGAAAGGAAAAGCATGAAAAATAAATTAAATTTGTTGAACATAAATTTTTAGAATATAAAAAATTTATTTCTAGAATTTTTAGGTGTTAGTTAAAAGATAAAGAATAAAAGTTTTTAAATATTCCAATATAACTCAATACTTTATATTTTTTAGAGAAACAGTTGGTTCAAAATTATTATTTTGTCAAAATTTTTAAGCTATTAGATTTATATTAAAAAAAACTATGATTTGTTTTATGATAATTATTTTTATAATTGACACTTTCCATTCCAGAATGGATGAAGATAGTATATGAATTAAATGTTCCTTTATCAGCACAATATCTCACATAAATATTTAATTTGTATAAAATTTCTGCATTGTTTGGGCCAACTAATGAATGATTCTATCAAAAATATTCACCACCAATTTATAAAATAAAAATGTTTATAGACAGTAAATTACTAAGAGAAAACAGGAGAGGAATGGGCAATGTAACATACTATTTGGCAGAATTCCTATTGCTTTATTTTAGACTAAAATTAATGATAATCCAAGTATACAGGAATATCTTTTACAGTGCAGTTATGCATTCCAAATAATTATTGTACTAATTGAATTCACACTGGGAAATATATTCAGTGAGAAAAATGATTTGTTTATAAAAGGAATTTTTTTTCATTTAAAAAAATTTGAACTGATAAAGAAAAATGCTTTGTGAAAAATCAAAAGTACAAGGTTTTTACAGCAGTAATAGAGTTCATAACAGCACTATTAGCAAGTAACAACAAAATTTTAATTCTGTAAAACATTTTTGGACCCATCATCAGTCTCTCATCAGTACAAGTTTCTTAAGCATAGAACATTCTAAAAAGTTGTTTTGTTGTTACTTGCTAATAGTGCTGTTATGAACTCTATTATTGTATAAAAGCAAGTGGTTTTTTACAGCAGTAAAGCTGATCTGTTAATGTTACAAGAAATGTTTGCATATTTGTCAAACACTCTTATATAAATTTTTATATAATGCAATATACATGTATGTATATATTTATTTATTAAAATAATATAGTATTTTTTAATAAAATTACAGTATAACTTTAAAATTTATATATAATAAAAAATATAGTAATAATTAAATGCTAAATTAGAGATTTTGCATTGTTGCAGCTGATCATCTACTAGACAGTTGTACAATGTACACTTCTGCATTTATAAATTTTTTAGATAAGATTTTTAGGAAATATTCTTACATTAGGCAAGCAGTGATGGGTATACTATCACAATATAGTGAATTATTTTGTATTAACTAAATCTTTAGGATCAGATTATAAGCTGTAATATAGTGAAGCTCACAATAAATGAAAATGCATTATTTGAGGTATTCTGTAGCATGGCCAACATGTTGATTATGGAAGCTTTTTCAGTAGATCTCACATAGTTTGAATTTATGCTTATCTATCAGAAAATGTCACGTCTTACACATTCAGGTGAAAGATGATGTAATCTTTGATATATTATTGTCACATATATCACACTAAAGGGAATATTATGCCATGAAATGGAGAAACTCCCATGATATAAGTTTTTTTAACATACAGCTTTGTTTCTTTAATAAAAAGTTGATGACTACATTTAATATACAAATTAATCACAACAATAGACAAGTTGACTATCCCTGTTGTAGAGTATATCCTATATTTTCATTAGTTGATTTTATATGATCAAATTAATGGAATAGATCATATAATCAGTTTAATAAACTTTGCTAAATTATTTGTTATATAATGAATTATATTAAATTATATATGTTGTATAAATATTTGTTTGTTTTTAGATACTTATGACAAAAAGATCACCATTAGTGGAATTAACAGTTTTGAAAAAAATATGTGATCATCCTAGACTTCTATCAAAAAAAGCCTGTATTCAGTTAGGACTTGATGGAGATGTTTCGTAAGTTGGAAAATAGTATTATTATTTTAGAAATTATAAGAATGATATTTTATTATTTAATTTGAAATACTTGATTTTTCAAAAGAAATTCAATCAATATGTATTTCCTATATAAAGTCAGTGCTACCCATGTTAGAAAACAAATATATGATTGTCATAATTATTTATATATAAACAAATATATTTTATTAATTATTGTATTTCTGAAATAATACTCAATTTTTACATAATTAAAATTAAATTAAAAAAAAAAAAATTTCACTTTTGATGTATTCTTATTTAGTTATGAAATAAAATACAATAATTATTTTTATAATAGATAATTATGTTATGAAAGTGTAAGTGTTAATCCAGCATTATTTATAATTGGCAAGAAAAGATGATTTTTTTTAACTAGTTCAGTTTCATTCTTCAGTCTCATAGCATACAGTTCTTAAAAATTAAATACACTCATCCCTCGATTTACACGGTAGATACGTTCCTGGAAAAATCATGCAAACCGAAACCATGTAAAATGAGACACAGAATTCATACAAAATAGAAGGATATGTTCAATTAAACTGTAAATTGTGTAAATTGATCTAAAGAAGATAAAGAAAAGTCGAGGATATGTTCTTTATAACCATGTAAAATGAAATAAGGATTAAAGAAAAAAAAAAGAGGATTGGTTCATTAATTTTTAGACACAATTTAAGAATTAAACTTTTTCAATTTATTTTTGAAAATGAAAACATAAACATTAATTAACACTGAATACGGTATAAAAAAACAAACATATTGACAATATTACACCATTGGTAGCTGAATGGGGCACTTAATTCAGCAGAAAGGAATATTTGTTACAGAATTTCTAGAAACATGATGATTCTTAACTCGACAGTTATCATATAATCTAGAATGTAGGAAAATTGTATAAATAGGCGAGCAGCAAGTACAAATAAAAACAATAAAAGCATTCAAACATAAATAGGAAAGCTGCAAACCTGAGTTGAGTTTAGTTGAACTGTGAGACTTGGACAGTAAAAGTTAATAATGAACGATAAATTGTGAAAGCGAAAATGGACTAAGAACTGTAAGTTATTCTGAATTAAAGACATAGATTAGTGTTGTATGAGATAATTATCGGATTTTGTATTGAATTTAGTTATAATGAAACAAGATTGTTTTGTGTGTAAATAAATTGCACTATACAAAATATAGCTGTATTCACTCTTTATTAATTTCTACAAACTCGTAAACCCACAAAATGTGACAATATGATACTCTTTTAATTTATAAACAGCATAATGTAAAACAATCAAAATAAAACCCAAAAAAAATTTTTTTTGTTTTCATTTAAAAACCATGTAAAAGCAAAACGGTTTAAATTGAGTACCGTGCACACCAAGGGATAGATATACAATGTTATAAAAATTTTTTATTAGCTTAAAAATTAACAAAAACAATATAGTTGTAAAATTTATATTCACCTCATAAGTTTATATAATTCAAAAAAGAAATATAAAAAATTTTTAATAAAATTTAATCATAATATATTTCCATTTTTAAATTATTTTTATTTTTAAATAAAATTTTCTTGATAAAAGTTTGAGTTTCTTTTGTTTAGAAGTAAACAGTTAAAAATATCAAAATGCAAATTTTAAGAATAAGCATAACCCAACAACTTAAAAATTCTTCATTCTTTAAGAAACTTAAAAAATGAAAAGAATACATTATTAACAAAATTTTAATTTTCATACAAATTATTTGTTAATAAATTATATAAGATAAATATATTGTTTGTTTTTTTTTTTTAACCCCGATCTAATTATATAAGATAAATATATTGTTTGTTTTTTTTTTTTAATCTTAGATTACATGATATAGATGATGATAATGATGATGATGATCAGTGTTCTACAGTTTCAATTGAAAATGTATCAGATGAAGTCTTGATTGAAGAATCAGGAAAATTGACAATTTTATTGTCTCTCTTACAAAATTTAAAAGAATCAGATCATCGTACATTAATTTTTTCTCAGTCAAGAAAAATGTTGGATATTATACAGCGTATTCTAATTAACAAGTAAAGTATAAACAATATAAAAAACTTAATTTTTTTAGAAAATATAATGCATGATAAATACAGGTATCCCTCCTATAACAATGTAGATAGGTTCCTGAAAAACATTGGGTTGTGTAAAACTGTGTTATATGTGACCTGGAGCCAATACAGAAAGGAGAGTTATGTTCCAAAACCAATTAAAAACAAATAACTTTCCTTAATTTTTATTAAGAATATTAATAACATGAAACATAAAGAAAGAAAATATATGTAAGACCCTAAAAATACAATATATGTAAAACAAAAAGAAATAAAAAGTATACAGTCTATATAACATTCGTTTAATAATTATATCTCCCTTACCACTGTTTCGTTAAAACAAGAATGTTTTTTCATTAAAAATATCAACTTCACTTTCTGAACTTTTTATGCATTTAAAGTTTGTGTATCTTCTACTCTCTTTACAAAATCTGCAATCTAAACCATTACAACCTGCTAGAAAACAATCATTCCTTAATATATACCCAAAAAAAATTTATGAATAAAAAAATTTTTCTTCTCTTTCACATTCCTCTCCTTGAAGAATAAAAATTACTTTTTATCCAAGAACTGAACAATCAGAACATAAAATTTTCAATTGTCGCCAGTTAACTCTATTTCAGAATTAATTCAATGGACCCAATTTCAAATTGAAATCGAAAATAGACTTCATATCGTCCCTCTTATGCAGACTGGCAAAATTGCATTTATGACTAATTTTAGTAAAGTATTTCCCAATGATTGCATTTTGTGTGTGTATTGTGTGTCCGTAGTATGGATTTATAAAAATTAATGAAAATGTTTTGTATTGTAGGAGAGAAAACGTAATTTTCTAAATGTGTTAAGTACAATGTTGTAGAAGTACTGTGTTATATGAGGGTTTCTGTAATCTTCAAATCATGTTAGAGCGAAACTGTGTTGTAGGAAAACCTGTTATAGGAGGAACCTGTACTATGAGATATGAGATAGCTTTCAATAAAAAGAATAATAATATATAGTCACATTTTCTTATAAATATATATTATTTAAATTTGATTTTTTAGAAAAGGAATTAATTGGTAATATAAAAGATACGTAATGTAAAAACTTTCAAATCTAATCATTAAGTAACATAATTTATTCATTGATTCTTGTATTCTAGGAAACATGCCAAAAGTGGGATCTTACTGATAATTTTTGGCATTCTTGTTCCTTTTTTAACATAAATATCCTAAGATTAAAAATGTTTCAATGAATTTAATTTAAATTAAATTATTAACAGATTTAAACATCAAAACTTTGGGAAATTTATTTTATATTCCTATTATTCTTTAATTAAATACTAGTAACTTCATTGCAGCTAAGCCAGCAATAAAAGAATATATTGGTAATCAGTGAATGATTTTAATACAATATAATAATTATGTAGAGGGCGCTTTAACATGGATCAGGGACGAAAGAGGCATTAGGCTTTAACGGTAAATGGCACATTGCAGATAAGGACGGGTAACGAGAGGATTCAAACAACAGAGAGGATTGTGTTGAAGTAAAATTCAACTGCTTCTTTTATTTAGAGAGACATGTACAATCATTGATTTTAAATCCGTAACATAGAGAAATATACCTATGATATTCTTGAGTTCGATGTAAACGATTATAACAGGAATATTGGTTGTCAGTTAATAGATCAGCAAGATGACGTTGTACAAAGTCTTTAGTCCAACATACACAGTCTTTAGTCTCTTAATGAAAATTTGACGAATAAACCAAGGAATCATAGATGAAAAAAAAAATTGATGCACAGGTCGAAGTCAGTGACAGTTGAAAAGTTGAGTAGATTCAATGGGGATTTCGAACCTAACACGGAATCTCGACAGTACCCTGGAGTAATCCAAAGATGATTGGTTAAAAAGAATGAGAGTTGGAGCAGAGAGGTGAACGGAGATCCCAGAAAGGCAAAACGACGAAGCAACTGATGAGCGAGTAAAAGAGCAAGCCCCAATCGAGGGCGGCAATGGCTCTTAAATACCCATGACCTTTTCTGATCTTTTTCCCGGGCAGAGAACTAAGATGTTTGTTTCTCGAAACTTCATCGAATCAGATGTCGGATTCGCAACTATTCGGCAGACACCTGATGTAAACTATCTCGGTGATTTATTGTCATTGAGAATGAAGGTCTATCTGATGATCGAAACACGACGCACTATGTTGCTGTCCATTCGATATGTTTATTTTAACAGGTGTCTTTCTCCCTCATTCAAATTCCTTTCTATTTCTCCTATTTCTCTTGCTTGTTTTAATTACGTCTTAATTGTACTTTAATTATATTCAGCGTTCCAATTCCCCACAATTATTTCAAAATTTAATCTAATTATTAGATAAAATTTCTTTATTATTAAAAATGTTTAGTCTTATTAATTAAGAAATACTTTTTTATAAAAATTAATTGTAGAATTTTCAGGATAATTGGAAAGAACAAATTATAAAATATTTGAAGCACTTGTTAGTAATCCTGCAATATATAAGTGACCATGAGAAAATACATTTTTTTAAAATAAACTCCAATTGAATTCAAAGATTGGCCTTGAGTCTAAATTATTATTATTCCATATGTTGATTTCACTGGGAATTATCTTCATTGTTATTCAAATGGAAAATCATGATCACCTGATTTAGAGTTATTCTGTGAACTAAAACATATTTGTCAGTTTAATACATTCCATTTATCTCAAACTAATCATTTTCTCAATGATTAATTTAGAGTTATCAAATAATCAATTTGCAGATGACATATTTCTTAGCAGCATTACAATTATTCTGCATTTTAAATTTAAATAATAAGACGGAATCTCAGAAGTTTCTATTGAATATAAATATTTCACTGGAATTATAGCTTCTTGTTGCTCATTTGAAAGTAATCTATCTTGAGGCACTTCCATGAATCCCATTTATCTTTCTTAACTTTCTATATGTAATATCCACTGACAATTGCATAATTGCAAACTATTGTAGAGCTTGACAAAGTATTACCAAATGAAAGAAGTCAATCTATACATCAAAGTTCACAAAGGATCAGATATCAGATTGATACCATTTTCTAGATATACATATCTTTTTTTATGAATCTTTAACACAGCAGAATTGCCAATTGTATATTTAATCATGTGTTAGTGGGAGTGATTCTTTAACTCTCTAGTAACTAGTGATTGTGTTTTCCTAATTTTTTGCTTTCTCGAGATTTGAGAATTCTTGAATTAGTAATTAATTTATTTTTCAAGATTTTAGATTCCCTTTCGGAAATTCTCGAGAATCTCAAGATTCTAAAAAGTGTTGTTAAAAAATATGTTTTTAATAAGGATAAAAACAAAATGAGACAGAAAAAACCATGCAAAATGAAAACAAATAATATTAGGTTGTTTTACATTTGCTTTTTATTTAATATTTTAATTATATTGAAAAAATAATCATATCTGTTTCATAATTACTGACAGTTTTTATTAAAACAGCTTTTCGATACCTACAGTCTATTCATTTTTTGTTAAATGAGTCCTGTGTTTGGATACAAAAATTCAAAAAATGGAGCCTTTGTGCTCAAACTTATGTAGACATACGACTGCTTATTTTTTACATGTTACTATATTTGACTATTTAGACCAGTGTCTGCCAAATTGTGTGCTGCGACAGATTCCAAGTGTACCATGAAAGATTTTAAAATATTTAATATAGTGCATTTCTTGGTCATAAAATTCAGTCCATCTATGAATCCACATGATGATAAAAATTGCAAAATAACAGGATATAAACCTGACATTAACAGAAAAAGAAAACTTAGCAGACTTGAGAAATGACCCTATGTACAAAGCTTCACATTCTGTGTTAGAATTGTCAGCATTTTGGATTTTGTTCTGGAATCAATTAGCTACTATGGCCATTAAATCCTTGTTGCTGTTTGGATCATCATATCTTTGCGAATTAGGTTTCTCAGCTTTTATGGAAATTAAATAAAAAAAATCGGGAACTGGTGGTAAATGAGGCATTATGTACATATTTATTTAATTTAAAGCCAGGTCTTGATATAATTATTTCTCAAAATCAATAACTTCCTTCTCATTAATAAAATTATTATTTAAGGTCTTGATATAATTATTTCTCAAAATCAATAACTTCCTTCTCATTAATAAAATTATTATTTATATTACCTACTTATGTAATTTCGATAAAACAATATTATTTTATTATTGTTTCCTATAATAATAATAATAATATTTTGATTCATATTAATAAAATAATTTTTTTTTTTTTTCGGATTTTTATTTGGTATGCCACGAAACAAATTCCCGTGCTTCAGTGTACCATGAAGTAAAAAAGTTTGGCAGACACTGATCTAGACCAACCTCTTAGGAAAAGTTTAAGCCCCTCCTATTTTGGCTACATAATTTTCTAAGAGAGCTCTATAGTCACTGGCCATTGAGTGAAGATGAGAGTTTTGGGGAATGATTGGAGGCTAGCTATTCACTCATATCCTCTAATACACTATATCAGATCACACTAAACTATCTCCCCTATTTATCATTAGATGTAATTGCTACTCTGGCAAACTGTTGAATGGAGTAAAAAACCAGATTTTTGCTTTGGCTTTATGTAAACATCATCAGAAATTTGTCTATGGTATACAATGGCAACAATATGGCAGGTCTACAATAATAGAAATTTTTAAAATTGCAGTAAAATCAATGATTTTTTTGCAGAATTTATTGTATCAGTGTTATTTTAGGTTTATATGCCTGTTTTAAGTATTATTTTGTGATTAGTTTCAGATAATTTTCTGTTTGAAATGTAAAGTTAGTAAAAGTGACATGGATAAACCACATAAATTATTCACTTAGTTTATTGACCAGAAGAGGTCTCAGGGCCAAAATAATTAATATATTGCTATGAAATTTTTAGGATATGAATTCATGGAATTTTTTTAATTCTCAAGATTTATAAGAATTTTTCTCGAGAATCAAGAATCATGAAATTTTCTCGTAAATTTCGATTTCTAGAAATGGGAATTTCGAGCACAATCACTACTAGTAAATAATCATTATTACAGCAATCTATAAAACTTTATATCTCAAAACCGCTCCAATTTTGTTCCCTGGTCTTTATGAATATTGATCTATAAATTGACCTCTTTCATTCAATACTACTCTTGCTGGGCTTTACAATCATTAAAATTGTACCTTCTCAGGGCTCAAAATCCTCTAGTATGCAACTTATTTCTGTAATTTCTGAGTCTAATATTCTTTTGTTTTTTTTTTATTGCTTTATTAACTGCTAGTCTAGCTGATAATCATTTCACAAGTGCTTATTACCATTTGTTGTTTCAAGGAATGATTGTTAAAGTATATTCATTATGAGGGTTTTTAACTAATAGAACTGCCTAATTTTGATAGGTGATTATAGATTGGTCTCTATTAGACAAGATCATATCTTGTCTGGTGGAGACAGTTCTTAGAAAAATTTAAAGATGAACATATTTTGGTTCATATTTTAAATTTTTGTTTACAGATATGAGCTGTCAACCAAGAAGAATGGATGAGATGACTTGTATACTCAAGCTCATTGATAGTCAACTACTCACTCATTGCCCCTATATTTACCCGTAAATAGTTTCATCAAATGACTTGGGGCAATGAGTGAGTAGTGAATTCCTCACTCATTGCCCCAAGTCATTTGATGAAACTATCTACTGGTAAATGATTGTACAGGTTAGAAAGAAAGATTCAGTTTTATATTCTTGTATGAGAAACAGCATGACATCACAAACATCGTTGGTAAAAGAACCATACATATACATTAAAATGGAAGATGTTTGTACAGTTTATTGAAATTTTTGTGTTATTTTAAATATTATATGTCCTCCTTAAATATTAAATTTTGCATAATTATCTCAGATGACATATCTTAATCTATATCAATCTAGATTTGCCGATATTTGAATTTTTTAATACTTTTTTATGCTGGTACTAAAAGAGTCAACCAAATCAGTGGCGACACAACGCAAAAATGTACTCGATTGGTTGCTAACTTATTGCGAAAGAATTTATACTCTGTCGCTTGTCGACGACATGTTTGCAAACGAGGTAATGAAATGGAATATTAAAACTTGTGGTGTACATAATGAGATCCAATCAGTATCGACTACCTCGTTTTGAGTTTCGATGTTAATAATGGATGCTATAGCTGACGATAAACTTTTCATAAATTATAACAAAAAGTCTTTATTTTGTAATGATAATCCTAGTTTCTTTGTGAATACAATTATCAAAGTACATTAACTATATGAAATAATTATGTAATATTTTATGTAAGAAAATGTAAAGATGTAAAATATCTGAATAAATCAATAAACAATTATTAAATGAAAATTTATTTAAATTTCTGAAAATTAATCATGATATTCACACATATATTTTGTTAAAACATTTTGGATGTCCAATGTGGCATACTGCTGTTGAACATTAGACATTTTTGCTCAGTGTTGCAGCAACATACTGTGCAAAACTATGTAGTCCATCTGTGTTCTCTCTCTGATGTCCAATGTCCAATGTTTGCCAAAATGTCCCTTGCATTTCAATGGAAATATCATTCTTCTTTTTCCTGCTGCTATTATCAGGTGTGTAAATATGAAACCGGAATTTTTTAGTAAAAAGTACACGTTCATCGTATGATAATGGTTAAGAGCATTTTATTCAAAGTATTACCCATTATTAGTTATACATTTTTCCCATCTTTCTGGCAATGCGTGGATGCCATGCCAAAAAAACTGTTCTTCTTTTGAGGCAAACCAGTTATCGAGCTATTTTCGTAGGAAGTGAAGTGCTCCTCAGCAAGTCCGTGCCACATCAATGCAAATAAGTAAAAATCGGATAAGGCCAAGTCTGATGAGTAAGCCTCATGCGAAAGTATTTCCCAATTAAGTGCTTCCAATAATCCAGTATTTCCCAATTAAGTGCTTCCAACGTTTCCTGGACCCCTTTTGCTTTGTGTGATGGTGCATTAAAATGAAGCAAAATCAGTTTTTTGCTTTGTGTGATGGTGCATTATCATGAAGCAAAATCACTGTGTGCTATCATGAAGCAAAATCACTTTGTATTGCCTTTTATCATATTCTGGTTGTTTTTCATGCAAAGCTCGATTCAAATTGAGCATTTGTTGTTGATAAAATTTAGTATTTATGATTTCACCAGGTTTCAGCAGCTCAAAATAAATCACACCCTTCTGATCCCACCAAACACAGAGCATTGTCGTCTGTCTGAAGCGATTTGGCCTTGCAGTCAATGTCAATGGTTGTCCTAGATCAACCCAAGATTTTTTGCGCATTGGATTCTCAAAATAGATCTACACTCCGCCTTATATCTTTTAATTTTTCAATAAAATCTACTCTTATTTTATAGGATAATAGGATAATATCCACATATTGATTTTCCAATAAATATGATTGCAATGAAAAGCTGTGTATAGAAATAAAGCTGTAATAAAATTTTATATCTTTCTTTAATAATTTAGTATTCCATTGCATCGACTAGTATAAAGTGAATGGTTTATAACAGGGTTGTCCAAGTTTCTTGTTGTCTTTCTTTCAGTTCATGTGGAACCCATTTTCCCAGCTTTTGGTCTTTCCCATGGCTTTTAAACGTATGGAAACGGCTTCTCATGATATTGTCTCGGGCCGCACATAAAATATACTAATTCTAACGATAGTTGTTAAGCAAAAAAAGTAAGTAAATAAAGTACAATATGCGATATCCACCATGACAAATAAGCAAAAATGTCGTCGCATAATAATCTTTGACTTTTTTTTAGTTCAGAAATTTTTTAAAATCATTGAGTGGTCAAATAATCACTGAATAAGAAATATTTTAGAAAATGGAAATAGGAAATGTAGATAGGTATTTAAATAATAAAAACTTTATTAACTTCATTATTTTTTTATATATTTTTTGTACAAAAACGAAACAAATTTGTTTTTCTTTATTTTAATATGAGATATTTGATGATAATATAGCGAATTTCAAAAAATAATTAAAAAATAAGTATATAAAATTCTCAATATTTTAAGGACATTTATGATTTTATGTTGGGCCGCGGATTGGACTCACAAAATATTAAAAATCATTTTTAAAGTTTTTGTAGTTTTTCTTTTTACTATTTAAAAATATATTTTTAATTAAATTATTTACTATGCTTGAAATACGTATATTAGTTTAGTAGGGCCTATATATCTATAATTATAATTATTTTTTATTCAAGTTAGAAATCATATCAAGTTTCAGAAAATTTTTATTTCTGATTATAAAATGTAAACTACTGATTATATATTCAAGCATTTTATTTTACTTATATCATCAAACAAGATAACGACTCAACCAAATACAGTAATCTCTGCTTCTGTTGCAGAAACCATTTCGTTCAACTCTCTTAACTTTCGTTCAAAATTAAATATTATTCTGAAGTTTTGTATTCTAAAATGTATTCAATAAGGCACAGATTTCAAAATTTGAAGCTGAAATACAATTAATAAAAGAATTAATGTGAAAATGGCAAAAATCTGTAGTATATTGTAATTTCTCTACTACTACTATTACTACTACTACTGCTACTACTATTACTACTACTATTATTATTACTACTACTACTACTATTACTACTACTATTATTACTACTGTTAATACTACTATTACTACTACTACTATTGCTACTACTACTGCTACTACTATTACTACTACTATTATTATTACTACTACTATTACTATTACTACTACTATTATTACTACTGTTAATACTACTATTACTACTACTACTATTGCTACTACTACTGCTATTACTACATTACTATTACTACTATTACTACTACTATTACTACTACTACTACTACTACTACTACTGCTATTACTACTACTACTATTGCTACTACTACTGTTATTACTACATTACTACTACTACTATTACTACTATTACTCTTACTATTCCTACTACTATTACATATAAATCTCTATAGATTACATCGTTAAACTGATTTTGATCAAATTTAGAATATCGATATTTCTTGGACTGTTTAAAAACATTAAAAATTTCAATTCAATAGAACTAAAAAGAAGGAATAAGAATTCCACTCAATTTTTTTTTTTTAGTGTGTGTCATGATTTCGACAAAATTTGGTATTATAAATTTAATATACATCTTATTCCGGTTTATTTTATCAATTTTATTTAAATCCTTAATATTTGAAGACAAACAGAAATTAGAGAGATATACAGTATTCCTACAAAGATTATCTTTACTATACTTAATACATAAATATGTCTCAATATTATACTGTTTATAAACTTTATTCTAATCAGAAAACATTTACATGAATTGGGGTGCTGAAGAATAGATACGGAGAAAATTCATATAACATTTTATTCCATTTCATAATGATAGAGTATGAAAAAGTTATAAATAATTTTGTAACTTCCTTAATTTATAATTTTATGATTTAGAGTAAATCCATAATTGGCATTAAAGAACTATACTGATCGGCTAACTTGAGTACTTTATTCTGTAACTGAATTAAATGCAGTTCTTTAAAACCAATTCAATATATGTATATTATCGTAATAGTTGATTCAATGTGTGTCCCTATACTGAATCAACTAATTATAATGAAATCAGTTTGATATTAATATATTGCATATTCTGAATTAACTTAAAAATGAATGACATCCATATTACTGTTTATTTCAGGAGAAAACAGTACTTAAGCAGGAAAAATTCTTTGTTAACAAAATGTTTTTTTGCAACAGACAATACAATCAAGCTTTACCATTGAAATGTTAACTATTGATAGATTCAGCTTCTTTGGACTATTCTTTAATGGAACTACAGTTTAATTTTTTAATTTAATCATCATTAACAAAATCAAATGATGTGCTATCTGTAACTGAATAGCAAAATAATTTCGACATTTAAAATATTTTCATTAGACAATATATATATTTTCAAATAAAAATTATTTAGTATTTGTGTCGAGTGATTTTATATTTACCCTACATTTACTTGCTGATAATGAATATAGCTGCAAATTTTTTAACTGCAAATTTGCAGCTATATTCATTCAGTGTGGCCGTGACACACTGAATGCGACGCGAAGCGAAGCATAAAGGCCTTTCACACAACAGCGAGTGCGCGAGAGATAGGCTGGATTCACACTGGCCTTGCGACTGAGATCTCGACCTCAACCGCGACTGTTGCTATAGAAACAATCCTATCAAGCCTCGCTTCCCGACTCTCTACTGCGACCACGACAATATTCAACTTGCTGAATATTGTCGTAGTCGCAGCGGCTATGTCATCACGATAGCCAATAGAAAGGAGGCATTTGGCCATCTGTTACGAGCTGTATGCTACATCAGCTCTTATGGCTGTTGTTTACGCAGTTGCTATTGGTTGATTCGAAAAATCGTGAAGCCGGTCATGATCAATGTGCATATTCTATCACAAGTTGTCAGTCATGGTCGTAGTGGTAGACGTGGTCTCAGTCCAGTGCGAATCCAGCCATATGAGTTTAAGCGCGAAGATCACCATGGTCACAGTAGTGATCTCGTTACCGCGCGTCAATATTAGCGCGAGTCTGCCGAATACACTCGCGTTTACTCACACCGAGTGAACCAACAGAAATCGGAGTTTCACTTTCGCCGCAATTTTAGTCTTATAGTTTGAATTATTGATGCACAATTTCCATTTAACAGATCATCATATTTATAAGAAGATAGAACTCTAGACTTATTACGCATTTTTCTAAAAATAAATCGAATGTATGATTAATTAGGCATAGCATACCAATTGCCACATCAAAATAATCACATTTTTGGCTATTGATGTAAATCTAATAGATGTAAATTTAATATATTTTTCATGAATCATCGTCGAGCTTTCTTAATTAAACACTTAGTTGATTTAAAATTAATAATAATTACACAGGTTTACAAAAACCTTTCCCAGAAACAACTTATCAAAATGGAGGACGTATATACTACAGTAAAATAAGTCGAACGCTGTCATTGATTAATCAATGCATATTCATGGTCGTCCGTGATTGGCTTCCTCCAAATACGCTCGCCGATATGTGAATAATAGGAACGCGATCACTCACGCGTGTGCGCATATTTCGCGAGGCATCGTAGACGCGCGCGTTTCGCGCACTCGCTTTAGTGTGAACTGTCCTTTAGGCTGGATTCACACTGGCTTTGCGATTGCGACGGCGACCACGACCGTGACCGGTGCTACAGAAACAATCCCATCAGACCTTGCTTCACGACTGTTCGCTGTGAACACGACAATTTTCAACTTCCTGAATATTATCACGTCGCAATGGCTACATCATTACGATAGCCAATAGAAAGGAGGCATTTGGCCATCTTTTACGAATTGTATGCCACATCAGCTCTTATTGGCTATTGTATATGCAATTATTATTGGTTGATTCGAAAAATCGTGAAGCTGGTCGTGATCAATGTGCATGTTCGGACGCAAACCGCAATCGCAATCGCAGTCGCAAAGTCAGTGTGAATCCAGTCTTATATTTAAATCTATTATTCTATAAAAATCAACAAATATTTTCCGTCCATATCAGAAATTCTAAGATATGAAATATTTTATGTCAGCCGTATTAACATAAAGGATGAGTTCAGAAAATAATTCCGACAATTTACCCCTGGAGAAGTTAAGGAATGACGTCACCACACATAGAGATCAACGTGACATCATTCTTTAACTCCTCCACCATTGACTTCTCGGAGTATTTTCTGAACTCACCCAAATATTTATATCTAAGTGATACACAATCATGCATACAATATAATACTACCATAGAGGAGATTAAAATTCGATTTTATTTATACAAGTTTTTAAAAATTTATAGAATTATACCTAAATAGAAAAGATGGAACATTAAAATTTCCAGTTTTATAATTTTTTATACGTAAAAAGAATTTTCCAATTAAATTGGACGAAAACAGAATTTCCATTTCTATTTTCATTTATTACCTCAATTGTTCGAATTATTAAAACAATATTGACGACAATTGGATAAAGAAACAAATAAATATTAATTGATCACATCCGAAATGATAAAAAGTCCTACATCAACTGCCAGTTTTTGAATTCAACATGAAGCAGTTCGTATTTTACATCTGCATTGCCATCTTCTTAGTTTCTCTGGGTGAGATTTGCGAATTAAATCAGAAAGAAATTTTCAAAATATTTAATTGAAAATTTATAATTTTATATTGTTGTTTTGATATAGTTTTCCAAGAAGTACTGGCTAAAAGACGTAAGATAAATATGCTTTATAATACAAAAATTATTTTCTGTTCATTTTAAATTATCTTCATTTAGAGTTTTTCAAATTAATAAAAACATTTACGCATTTAAAACATTATTGTATTTATTAATACTTAATTATATTGAACGAAAATAATGATTCTACCTCCTTGTTGGGGTGGTTTTACATAATAAAATCCTCTGCATGATTTTAAACTTGGATAATAATTAACTAAATCTGAAAACATTTACATTAGTAGTTCTTGAACTCAAGAAAAATGCATTGTTAAGTCGTATATAACAATTTTGATCGACACTTTTAATTGGAAAGCGTATAAAACAGTGAATTAATATTTATCATGAATTAATAAACTCAGATCAATATTCTAATGTATACCATTCTTATAACAGGACAGCGAAGAACCACCGCAACAGAAGGAGTAAGTTTTTCATGCTAATTCATTGATGGCAAGCGGTGTCTTATTATTTATCATGAAGTGAAAAACAAGAATTTTCAAATGCAGTTCATTTTTATAACAGGACGGTGAAAACCACGCAACCGGGCGGAATAAATTTCTGAAGATCATTCATTCATTTATGGTAAGCATATATAACGGTGTATTAATAGTTATCATGAATTGATATACACAGATAAATATTCTAATGTAGTTAATTTTCATAACAGGACAGTGAAGTCCCACCACGCAACAGGGTGGAGTAAGTTTTTGAAGTTATATATTTATAGAAATCGTATAGAATGGTATTTTAATAGTTAACTTGAATTGATATACTGTACACAGAGGAATATTCTAATGTGGTTCATTTTTACAACAGGACGGTGAATGACCACCGCAACAAGAAGGAGTAAGTTTCCGAAGGTCATTCATTTATGGTAAACATATATAACGCAGTTTTATTAGTTATCATAAATTGATATACACAGATAAATGTTCTAATGTAGTTCAATTTTAAAACAGGACAGTGAAAAACCATTCAACCAGGTGGAATAATTCATTTATAGAAGTGTGTAGAACGGTGTTTTTATAGTTATGATGAATTCATATACTCAGATGAATATTCTAATGTAGTTCATTTTTATAGCATGACAGTGAATGATTTCCGTAACGAGGAGGAATAAGTTTCTGAAGGTTATTCATTTATGGTAAGCATATAGAACGCTGTTTTATTAGTTATCATGAATTAATATACACCTGTATATATTCTAATGTAGTTCATTTTTACAACAGGACATTGAAAAACCACGCTACGGATGGAGTAAGTTTTTGAAGTTTTTCATTTATAGAAAGCGTATAGTATGGTGTTTTAATAGATACCTTGAATTGATATACTCAGAGGAATATCCTAATGTAGTCATTTTTATTGCAAGACAGTGAAGGACCAACGCAACAAGGAGGAGTGAGTTTTTGAACGCCATTCATTTATGGTAAGCATATATAACGCTGCTTTATTAGTTATCATGAATTGATATACAGATATAAATATCCTAATGTAGTTCGTTTTTACAACAGGACATTGAAAAACCATGCTACGGGTGGAGTAAGTTTTTGGATTTATTTATTTATAGAAGCATATAGAACGGTGTTTTAATAGTTATGATGAATTCATATACTGTAAATTAGATGAATATTCTAATCTAGTTCATTTTTATTGCAGGATGAGAAGGACCACAGCAACATGGCAGAGTGAGTTTCTGAAAATCATTCATTTATGGTATGCATGTAGAACGCTGTTTTAATAGTTTTCATAAATTGATATACACAGATAAATATTCTAATGTAGTTTGTTTTTTTAACAGATCGGTGAAATCCCACGCAACAGGGTAGAGTAAGTTTTTGAAGTTATTTATTTATAGAAAGCGTATAGAACGGTCTTTTAATAGTTTTCATGAACTGATATACAGAGATAAATATTCTACGGTAGTTAATTTTTATAACAGTACTGTGAATAACCACCGCAGCAAGTAAAATAAGTTTCTGAAGCTGATTCATTTATGGTAAACATATAGAATGGTGTTTTTAAGAGTTAGCATGAATTGATATACTTAGAGGAATAATCTAATGCAGTTCATTTTATAACAGGACAGTGAATGACCACCACAACAAGGAGGAGTAAGATTCTGAAGCTCATTCATTGATGGTAATCCTATAGAACGGTGTGTTACTATTTATTATATAGTGATAAATAGATGAATTTTCTAATGTAGTTCATTTTTATAGCAGGACAGTGAAAATCTACGCAACCGGTGGAGTAAGTTTCTGAAGGTCATTCATTTATGGTAAGCATATAGAATAGTATTTTAATAGTTATCATGAATTGATATATGCAGATAAATATTCTAATGTAGTCATTTTATAACAGGACAATGAAAAACCACCCAACCGGGTGGCGTAAGTTTTTGAAGTTATTCATTTATAGAAAGCATATTTAAACCTAAACCGTAGTCTCTGTGTCGTTGTAGTCAAAAGCCTCATTCCCTATCCTTACCCACATCGCGCCACATTTTCCGTTTAATCCTAAAGGTTGTTTAGTATCGTCCTCAGATTCCACACACTGAAGATAGTGGGCGGTAATGTTGCTAAACGAAAAAAATCAAGAACCGCGTAACTCTGAGTTCGCGTTAGTCGGGGTATTACTGTACATATACAATTCTTATATATACATAGAATTCATTCTTAATTTTTTGCGGCACACTGTTAAAGATTTGGTGGCACACTAGTGTGCCGCGACACAGTGGTTGAGAACCACTGAGATATTGAATAATATGGTAACATCGAAAATATTATTTTAAGCCAAAAAATTAGTATGAATAAATTATTTTTATATCACTTATACTTCTGGTTTCTTAATGATTTGATTTATTTGTTTTTCTATATAAAATTATTTCCCCTACAATTTGTCGTAATGTATTATTAAGTTCTGCTAAATAATTTAGTTTTCTTTACTAATATAAATGTTATAAAGTAATTCTTATTTAATATATTGTAAATTCAGTTTAATCATTCTTTTTTATAGATTTATTAGAAGAATGAAGTTCTCTTCAATCATTCTGTTAACTCTCATTATCTGTTTAATGAGTGAGTAATTTTGTTTGATTAATTTTTATAATATAATCAGTTTATTAATTCTTATTTATAATGTAGGCATATTCGGCAATTGTCAAGTTCATTCTAAATGGAAAAATATTTTTTGCTTTACCTTTTTCTTTGCTCAAATGTCATCTCTTGGAACTTCGAAACCAAAACTACCATTATATTTAAAGGACAAACTGGTACTTATTTTGGATTTTCGGTAGCATTACACGAAAACAGTAAAGGAATTTTGTAAGTATAATAAATTTCTTATATATATTTTCCATGTCAAAAACTTAAAAAATGTTATATATCCTCCAACTATAGAGCTTTAATAACCGCAACAAAAGCCAATTCGACAGCATTTAACAGATCTGGAATTTTGTGCGGGTGCAAATTAAGCGACGAAAAATGCGAAGTCGATTTAAAAGAACGTAAAACCATTTTGCAGATAAATAGCGTATAGAACTTTCCAAAAATATTTATAAATTTTAAAATAGGCTAACGATACGATGAAGTTAAAGAAGATATGTGGCTCGGTGTGAGTTTAGACGTCCAGCCTGACTACATTGTAGTGAGTCTTGCAATTTATATCTAAGTTAAGATGCATTTAAGATCATTCTAATCAAGATTTTTCATAGACATGTGGACATTTATGGAAAATTAAAGTCACAGATGAATATTACGCTATCGGTGCATATTATATAATGGACAAAGAAATGACAAGTGGGAAAAGAATTATTCCATTCAAGAAAAGAAGTATATATGCATAATATCCTATTACAGATATAGTTATCTTAATAATGCGTTAATATATTAATTATATTCATTTTATCTATATAAAAGGATTAGCATACACAACAATAACATCATTCGCTCAATCAGAAATGTCTGTCTGTTTTACTCAAGTAGGTTATAATTAACACATAAATTATATAAATTATTTTATCAAGGATATAAAAAAATATTGATTTTTAATCTTTTTCAGGACAATGATAATATATTAATAGGATCGCCAAGTTATTTTGGTTGGAAAGGTATTTCTCGTAAAAAATTTCACAGAAGTTATTCAAAAAAAATTCCTAAAAAATTTATTATAATTTAGGAGCCGTGGTAAGATATAATTTTAAAAATAGCAGTGTTAAAAATGCAGAATATTTCACTTCTAATTTACTATCTCGAAATTTCAACCATTATCTCGGTAAGTCGTATTTCTGATAAAATAAATAAATATATTTAGGCAATATTGATTTTTTTTTTTTTTTGTTTTGACGGATGATCCTTTAAAGTTAAAAATTTCTCATAATGTTAAATTGAAAGAATAATTTTGTCTGATTTTGCAACAAAAAAAAAAAATGAAAGATTAGATAAGATGATTCAACATTTGAAGTCACTCAATATATTTTTACTAATTCTGTTCCAGTTTTTTTTCTTTTGCACTGAAAAATTTTCAATATTTTCCAGTTAGAATTTCTTTAAATTTTATCACATGAATAATAAACTTACAGATTAACAAAAAAAAATTAAAAATCTTGATATAAGATTTTTATTAAAAGCAACTCAAATTGGCATCCGATATTACAACTCTTACAAAATATTTATCTTATTCCAAAAGTTATGATACTTGATCTTCATTGTTTTAATAGGATATTCCGTTACATCTGGAACATAACTACAGCAGTATTTGTTACAGGAGCACCAAGAAACGGAAATTATAAAGGAAAAGTAACGATGGCGGAATAGTTTTCGTATATTAAACTTAAAATATCAATCAATTTATATATAATTATGCAATCTTTCATAATGATTAAGATATATATAAATTATGAAAGTATATCTTAAAATTTTCAGATCTATGTCTTCGAAGAAAATATCAATTATAGATTCGATGAACGTATAATTACAGAGAAAACAGGAACTCAAGTAATTTATCGAATTATATATTTTAAATTAAATAATAATAATATAAAATAATAACGATTTTAAAGATAGGAGAATATTTTGGAGCATCGGTGTTAACTGTAGATGTCAACAACGATGGTTTCTCAGATTTACTTGTTGGAGCTCCTCTATTCTCGACTTTCTGTGGTGGTAAAGAAGGAAGAGTTTACATTTACCTCAGTACTGGTTCAGTAAATATCGATGCTGTTTTACAGTAGCACATATTTATTACTTACGATACTATTATTACTTATCTTTCATATGCACGATTGTCTTAGTATCTGGTAGATGCTCCATCTATATATGGCAATTCGGTAGCAAAGAGTAGATTTGGTACAAGTATAGCTAATATCGGGGATGTTAACCAAGATAATTTCTCAGGTGAATTTTTTCAATTAAAAAATTTAAAAATTAATTCCGATATTTGTTGAATTCTTTTCATATTAAAGAGTAAATTTTTATGGCAACAGATATTACTATTGGAGCACCTTACGAATTAGATAAAGGAGCCATTTATATTTATCACGGATCTATTGGAGCACCTTACGAATTAGGTAAAGGAGCCATTTATATTTATCACGGATCAGCTGAAGGAATTATCTCTAAATTTGCCCAGGTAGGATAAATTAAGAATTTTTGGCTTATTTAGCATCATAATTCTAATAGATACAAGTCGCTATTTTCATGATTTAGAAGATATTTGCGGAAGATGTTGACAAATCGTTGATGGGTTTCGGAATATCCATATCGCGATGGAAGGACGTGGATTCTAATAATTATCCAGGTAATATACATTAATGCAATTCTTTTAAAAGATGATTAAACTCTGAAAAGATTTTTCAATATCCATATCTCGATGGAAGGACGTAGATTCCAATAATTATCCAGGTAATATACATAATTCAATACATTTAAATGGTGATTAAAATCTCAAAAGACTTTCATTTCTAGATTTTCTGGTTGGATCGTATTTATCAGACAGCGCAATACTATTAAGGTAATCTATTTATTTTATTAATGTTAGCATGTTAACATAAAAATTTAAGTAATTATTCTACTTCTCAGATCTCATCCTATTATTCGAATTATTCCTCAAATCGAATTTCGTCCTCCTCAAATAAATCCCAAAAATATATTATGTAACTATACCAGTCAATTATGCTTTAAAACCTTCTATTGTTTAAAGTATTATGGAAAATATGTCCCTACAACTTTAAGTAAGTAGAAATTATATATATCAAATATTTCTTGAAATATTATGGCATAATTTTTTAATTCTAAAAATAGGGTTTGTTGTTGTGTTACATTCGTTTCGTCTCAGAAATGTTTTAGAACCGAGGGAATATTTTTTACATCGAAACCGACCAGTGCCATTTTTACAACAGAGTTTTAATATAAGTGAAAACAAACGGGAATGTTTTTCTGTCGACACCTATATCCAAGTATGGATTTTCAAAATTTTAATTAAAATTATATAATTAATGTTAATAAAATGTACAGTACATGGTTTATAACCTATTTTAAACATTTTTATCTAAAAGGGAGACTCTGACGATCTGGTATCTCCGATTCAGATAAACGCAAATTTTGATTTAGCACATGACACTTCCAAGGAAACGACTTTTTGTAAAGACTGCCCAATGTTAGATCCAACCCAATCTTATTCTACCAGTGAAGTGGTATCATTTTTTTTTTTTTTATTAAAAATCATATGATTTTGTAAATATATTTTTAAGAGAATATCTTTATAGATAACTTTCCTTACCGGTTGTTCTCATAACGATAAATGTCTTTCCGATCTCGTATTAGAAGCAGATGTATTTGGTCTAAGGTAAAAAAATCTTGCGTTAATTGCTAAATTTCATGATGAAAAACTTTTCCTGTATCAATTAATGATAGCAAAATTTTAACTGTCAGCAATGGAGAATTGATTCTCGGTAAGGACAACGTCATTACTATCAATATTAAAATCAAAAATTTAGAAGAACCAGCTTACCAGACCGAATTGAAGATCAACTTACCAGAAAATGTGGAAGTTATTAATGCAGAAAACTACAAACATTTGCAAGAATTTTTTCAAAAATTAACTTTAATCTGCCCAGTTGGTAATCCTTTGTATGAAAAAACCATAGTAAGTTATTGGTTTATTTCTTCTTCAAAATTAATTAAAATAAATAATAATATTATGAATATGAATATTTAAATTGAGATGAAGAAAGATCGTCCGATTAAAGATTAAAAAGTTATTAAATTAAAATAATTTATATTTAGAAAAAAGAGATAAAGTTGGATTCATCAAAGATATCGTCTTCTACCGAACAAATATCTATTTTTATAAATTCGACGTCTCTAAGTGAAGAAGTTAATCCTGAAAACAATTTTGCTAATATTACCATACCTATAAAATTATCTGCAGACATTACTATCAGGGGGTAAGTTAATTTTTAAAGAAAAGAATAAAATTTTATTCGAGACAAATTTTGTCTTAATTCTTTCCAAAGGCGAACTGATCAGGAGCAAATTTTGCTGAAGGAAGACAAATCAAAAGCTGAAATTTATGAAATCACTCATATTTATAACGTAAGTTGGCTAACATATTTAGAATTCTTATTAAAAGACGTAAATTATAAAGAATATCGATCTCTTAGGTTATCAAGTACCTACATAGTCCCATATCTTCTGTCACTGTAAATTTTCATATTCCAACAAACTTAACTGAAACAGAAACGAGATTTTTTAATTTGAAGAGTGTCAGGGTAACTACAGTGTCAAAATAAATGCTAAATTAGTTATAATTTATTCTGTCCTAACAGAAGTTCTTTGTTATCTTCTATTCGAATTATCTGATAGATTCTCAATCTGGATCAATCCAGCGCCGTTCTAGGAAAATGTAATTTTAATAATAAGAAAGAAACTGATGTTGAAACTGATGAAACTACTACTGAAAATTTTAATATTTCGGAATCTAGATCAAAGAAGAGAGAAGATAATCAAGTGGTGTATGATGATTCAAACAGGAATCCTGTACTGGTGAATATAGATTAAAATAATTGAATGAGTTTAATTTATTGATAATAGGATAATAATGTTGATTTCTTTAGAACTGCCACACGTCTGTTTGCCAGAAAATCGAATGCTCTATCGGGCCTTTCGACCAAAAGAAGAAAAGCGCTACTTTTCACCTAACTGGATACATTAACGTTACGATTCTCAGATTGGAAATGGTGCGTTATGTTTCTAATCTTTCATGCAACACAACATTTCTAGATTTGTTAAAATCTTGATACTGATATTAATGATGATCTAGCGCTCCCTAATAAAATGCTTTACGTGATGATTTTTCCATTATTATGGACGAAAGCCAATTTGTGAGATATCTTCAATGATGCTCTTAATACAATTAAAGGCATATAATTGCAAAGAATAGTATTAAATGTACTACTAAATATTAGATCATTAAAATTTATAGTACAAAAATTTAACTGATTATATTAATTTCTGAAACACATCTTTCTTCTTTTAGAAAGAATGGGACAATCTGACATTCATTTCAGAAGGAACTGTGACTATTGATGATAAGAGGAGAAATATTCAGCCTGAAAATCATCGCCCCGACCATTCTAAAGTAGACACGAATTATGATTTATGAAACTTTTCGTATAAATTATTTTTTAAATATTAAAATTAATTTTATATAGGTGATGACAGATATCGTAAGATCGATTACTTTGAAAACTAAAATGATAGCAAAATGGATTCTACCTGTCAGTATAACTTCTGGTATCATTTTAATCATCCTGATACATATAGTTCTGCAAAAGGTAAAGATAAGATTAAAATTTTGTTATTGATTAATCTTTCTTAATTTATATTTTCTATTATTTACAGCTGGGATTTTTTCGAAGAAAGAGGAAAGAAGACATGGAAGCAGTGATTTCTAACTTGCAACGTCCAGAATCTTCTTACGAGAAAACAATCGATACTGATGGATAAATATTTTTTGTTATTCTTTATATAAATTATTATGTGCAAAAATGTAATTTTTATTGTATGTCAAATAATAGTAAATTTATATACAATAATTATAAATTATTTTGATCCTGACTAATGCTCAGAATTTATACTCACAGAATGCGTACGGACCTCATTTGTGAATTTATACAGGGTGAAGAAAACTTTGTTCTAATGGACATATAGTCTAAATGGCACCGTTTTCGAGTTATAACCCTTTAAAGCTAGTCAATCACCATCGAGTACGCAAAGCGTCACGACGCGTCGCATTGCGTCGCTCGCTCACCTTTTTACAACCCGATAGTAAATAGGAGAGCAGGATCGTATTATGAACTCCGATTATTTTTGATTCGTATTCATCAACATTTTCTGAAACCGGATTATTTGATCGTGTGTTTAACTCTTGGCGCTTTGTAAGAATAGCTTTGATTTGTTGAATTATGTCATGTGATTTTGTGCGAGTAATTTGAAGCGCAAAGATTCTGTGTTTGCACGTAACATGGAGGAATAGATTCTATTAAAAGTTATTCAAATTTCGATAAGGAATTGTTATTACGATTAATAGAAAAATATAAAACTATATTAGAAAATAAAAAAACAAATGCAATAACCAGGACTGTTTTAAGATCGTCGTAGACCCTAGGTACTTTTGCATAAAAACTGTATTTGTAAGCCCTTTCAATTTAATGTCCACTTTATTCAATTGTTAATATATCTACATACTTTTTGAAGATTTGTACGTTAATATCCATTAATTTTCGTAAATAATTAGGATTTTTTAAAATGTAACCGAGCCTATATAATATGTAGCACCTACATCCCAGTGGCTAAACAATTGAGGCATGATTTTCTGGGTTATCATCAAATTTCTAATAAATACAATAATTTTATGATCTATAGTGCAAGTAGGTATAACTATTTGGATTGATTTCTGAAAAATAAAACTGTAAAATTTCATTTTTAGACTTTCGTAGGCCCTTGTGGGTTCGTAGGCTTTAGGCACTGTGCCTATTGGATAAAGGCCGTGGCAGTCTGAACGCGACGTGAAGCGAAGCATAAGAAAGCAACTTCGCGCGGTACAGTGTGTCTTGGATTAGCTTTTCCCATGCGGCTACTCCAGTTAACGCGCGTGGCCGCGCGAAAGGAGATGAAAAAGTTGAACTTTGACCAATCAGCACGCGCGAACAATATGGTGTTGCAAGACGCGAAGGAAGCAATCAACCAATAGAAACGAATGTTTTATATTCTTTGAAAATGGAGAAATTTGAACACTGTGGTTGGGATTGGAATATAGAATTTGTTTTAGGAGCACAAAAAAGATCATGTCTACATGACATGAGATGAAAGGAATACCGACAATATACGATAATTTCTTTCTAATTACAAATCAATCACACTCCGCAAACGACCTTTATCGCAAATCCACGAAACATGAGAAATAACTCGGCTGCAATGTAGACAGGCTGCGGCGCAGTGCAACGCGAAGCGAAGGATGCAAAATTCTGTCATCTTTGCTTCGCTTCGCGTCGCGTTCAGTGTGTCACGGCCTTAAGATGGCTGTGGCAATAACCAATCGTCAAAAACAAGAAGCATGGAAGAATAGGTGACAGGTAATTGTTTTTTCATTATTAAAGCTGAGTTATTGTGAAATTTATTAGCTAATGAACAGACCACATCTTTATGCAAACAATAAAATCAACTGATAACTATTCAGTACATCAATATCAAAGCGCAATTTAGCACAAGTATAGGTCTTAGGATACAAGTAAAGGAAAAATTCTGAAAATGCCAATTTTCAATTATTTTTGTGACATTATTTACTTCACTCCAATCGATCGAGCGCGTCGCATCTGGCAGTGCGGCGTCGCCTATATAGCAGTCTTTTATAATGAATATATACATCATTTATTATATTTTCGTGTTGAATATATGAAAATTTATGGCTAGGAATGGTCAGTTTATGATATAAATTTTATGAAAAATTAGACTTAATTTATTTATGTATATGAGAATTTTTATTATTCAAAAACAGTATATGAAAACATAAAATCAGTTATTACGAAATATTCAAGTGGTTCCGGCCAAAGACCATACTTTACCACTGTATTAAAACACTGTTAATATGAAATGAATAATTCATTAACATCGATTAAAACTTAAATAAGTTCTTTAATAAACGGTCATTCAAACCTATTAAAACCTATATTAAAATAATGTTATAACTTAGCAAAAAGTTCTGATATCCCATCAAAAACATAAATGTGAAAAAATGGGTCAAGTTCTATTCTACCAGTTTGTTTGGCCACTAAAAGAGTAGAAATCTAAAACAGTGCCAAGTTCCATTCCAACACCAATGTCGAAAAATGATATTTAAATAAATTCAATATAGTGCCACCTCTTCAGGTTAGGTTAGAATACACCGCTACATCCTCATGGGATATACTGTATTTGGCGGCGGCCACTTGTAGAGCCCATTACAGGATGTCCAACACCCATGATAGGTCAACCAGATGGTTGAAGGAGGGGGTTCAACGGGCCGGTCCCGGACCCCTCTGGAAAAACTGGAGGTATGGGATCCGATTTGAACCCGGATCCTCCAACAACGTGGTAAGCCACAGCTTTAACACGCGGCCATCCGGCCGACGTCACTTCTTCAGGTGTTTACTTGGCAAGTTTTAATATCTGTGGTAGCTGGGTAATAACTTAATATAACTCAAAAACTTGCCAAGTAAAATCCTGAAGATGTGACATTATATTGAATTTATTTTAATATTTGGAATGGAACTTGACACCGTTTTAGATTCCTACTCTTTTGGTGGCCAAACAAACTGAAAGATTAGAACTTGGCCCACTTTTTATATTTATGTTTTTTGTGGGATCATTATTTCTTGCTGAATATATTTTTCGAGATTATTTTTTTCTAAAAAAATTTCTTTTAACTCTGGTAAAAACAGTCTTCGTACAAATCACAGTCATCCATCTTGTTTTCTGAATTGGCTGATTATGCGCATGCGCCGAATCCTTCTTCGTGAAATAATCCATCTATAAAACGAGTTCGAGAAATAATCCGTCTAAAACGAGTTAAATAACCACTCACAGTTGGAGATTAACTCTTGAAATTTGATGTGATGAATACGAAAAATGGGAGTGATCTTGGATCCGAGTATTAATCCACGATGGTGAATACGGCCCTAAGTGTGCAGTAAATAAAATCTTATTTTTGATGGGTAATTTTGATGTTACAAATGTTTGATGTCACATTGTCTTCCTATGTTGAAAAATTGCATCACTCTTGTATGCATCGCTTTTTGCCTCAGATCTATTAAAATCTTCGCGTAAGGAGCAAATGCACAGGAAGTTAGATTCCTAAATTTGAGACTGCGTTCATACATAGGGCCACATTCTTTTGTGGCATTTTTTTGTCAACAGATGACGCTACTTTCCATTCAAGAAGAACACTAAGTGGCGGAGCAGCGGGAGTCCGCGAATAAGCGCGAAAGCGCCGCGGAAATCGATTTTGTACTTATAAATAAATTATCGCGAATATTCGATTACAGAATCCGCGAATAACGCGAATCGACTGTACTTAAAAATTAGATATTCTAACTCAACAATAAGATCTGCAACTTTCATTTTTCTTAATTAAAATGATTTGCAAAAATTCTTTCATAAGAAGTTTGAGAAGTACAGTAATACCTCGACTTACGCGAAAATCGGAGTTACGCGGTTCTTGATTTTTTCGTTTAGCAACACTGCCACGCGTTATCTTCATTATGTGAAATCTGAGGACGTTACTGAACAGGCATTAGGATTAACCGCGGTATGTGGCGCGATGTGGGTAAGGATAGGTAATGAGGCTTTTGACTACAACATCACAGAGACTACGGTTTAGGTAACCAATAGCTTCCTTTAATAGACAGAGATTTTGCACATGGTAAAGTAATCCGACAATCAGTTCAGAGAGGTTGTATAAATACCTGATGCAGTCGGCCAGATTGGCCGCGTGGAAACGCTTCGGCTTTCCACTCTGGAGGACCCAGGTTCGAGTCTCGGGTCCCACCTCTTGAAAATGTTTATCATGGGGTCAGGTCCCGGCCCGTCAATCCCCGTCCTCCACAATCCGGCTGACCTCTCCGCAGAGGTGGAAGGGTTTGTTTCGCCCCGCCACTTAGTACTCTTACTGGGTGGAAAGTGGCGTCATCTGTTGACAAAAAAATATCTGATGCAGCAAAAATAAATAAATAAATAAAATTCTGTCCTTTCAACGAACAAGACGAACACTGTTGAATGTGACTTCTCTTCGGTTGGAGATTCCCGATATGGGGAGGAGCACAAAACGGGTTGCTTGGATTTCTTTCTTGGTAATTATTGAAGAGAACTGTTAATACTGTCCGAGTGCTGCTTTTATGTTGTTCAGTCTTTTTGTGACTCTTGGGTACAGTGAACAGTCTCAATGTTTCGAAGCAACACTTGGACACGTCCTTTCCGTATTGAATCGTATTTTCGTATTGAATTAATACATATTTTATATTAATATGCATAATAACTGCAGTTTTATTAAATATTTTTCTTCTAAACTAGTGTTTTTGTCAGTCCTTGATCGCAATTAAACAAAATTTATATGTATTTACATGCAAAATTGTACCCCGACTTACGCGATTTTCGTCGGACCCACCTTCGCATAACTTCGGGGTATTACTGTACTGGTATAGAAAATTATTTCAGCTTTTTGATTTAATAAATTTATGTAATATGATAAATATTTCAGAAGGCCTAAACTTAGAAAAATCTTTACTATCATTCCTTATTAAAATTTTAAAGTATCTATTGATATTGTAAATTATTCATCAATTATGAATCTTCAGTGTATATCAAATGGTAAATAAAAAATTAATAGTCATATATAATGGATGAAAATAAATTTTTTTACTGTGTATCATACCTATGGAACAAATTGTTTCAGAAAGATTGTTAACGCTATTTTTTTATTCAATTAAAACATAGATATGCAAATTTTATAACATATTTTTTATTTATTTTATAAATTTATTATTATATCAGTTCCGGTAGCAGACACATTTTCCATTAATGCATTTGCCAGCAGCTACTCCTATTTCTCTTCTGCATACTGAAGCGCACGATCCACCTTGACATTTCACATTTGTTTGAACTTGACAATTGCCGAATATGCCTACATTATAAATAAGAATTTATAAACTGATTATATTATAAAAATTAATCAAACAAAATTACTCACTCATTGAACAGATAAGGAGAGTTAACAGAATTATTGAAGAGAACTTCATTCTTCTAATAAATCTATAAAAAGAATGATTAAACTGAATTTACAATATATTAAATAAGAATTACTTTATAACATTTATATTAGTAAAGAAAACTAAATTATTAAGCAGAACTTAATAATAATTTACGACAAATTGCATGTGAAATAATTTTATATAGAAAAACGAATAAATATAATCATTAAGGAACCAGAAGTATAAGTGATATAAAAATAATTTATTCATACTAATTTTTTGGCTTAAAATAACTGCTTTCGATGTTACCATAATATTCAATATCTCAGTGGTTCTCAACCACTGTGTGCCTCAAAAAATTAAAAATGAATTGTATTTATGTATAAGAATTGTATATAGGATGAAGAAAAACTTTGTCGTAATAACTCGAAAACATTGCCATTTATACCATAAGTTCATTAGCCGTTTTCGACTGGTTTCGAGATCCTCTATCAGTACACAAAATTTTGCGACAAATTTTTTCTTCACCCTGTATATATGTATATATAATTGTATGAATCATATAATTACATTAAATTAATAGTGAAACGTGGTTTTCTGGATATCCCTTTTGCAGTTGAACCACTGTACCGATTCCTTTAAATAAGTAGAGTATCGTTAGAAAAATATAATTCTAACGAAATTCTAATTTATAATGCGATAGCCAAAATTTTTTTCCTTATTCGTAATTTAAAAATTAAGGAATAAAAATTAAATTAAAATTATATTTTCTCTAAAAAGACAAAATCAGCAGGTGGCGCTATAACTTAATTATGGCCGCCATTTAATGATCCCGTGTACGGGAATGTTCGTAATCTAAATAGACAAAATCAGCAGGTGGCGCTATAACTTAATAATGGCCGCCATTTAATGATCCCGTGTACCGGAATGTTCGTAATCTAAATAGATAATCTTTCACGTGACTTTAACGTTTACCGTCACAGCCAGAGAGCCGGGCAAAAACTCCCTAATAAATAATAATAACTACAATAATCTGTTAATAAAAATTCATTGTTGGATCTAAATTATTATCTAAAATATTTAGGGATGCCACCAAATTTTAAAATATTAAAATATGTTCCTCAACAGAAAAAAGTTTGAGAACCACTGCAATATCTATTATCTTTAATATTGTTTCCTACTTACCTTTTGTAAATAATAGTAACAATGTTCAATTTTTTCGCTTATAAATCGAAAAATGCAGAAAAAGAGGCAACCAATACCAAACGCGAAAAGTAAATAAATTTTATTTTTACCTAATGAATTCTTTTCATCTGAATTATATCACATTAATATGTCAGTATAATTCATTATTTTAATATATCAAATTATATTGCATTCGAAATGGCATTATTTTATAGACAAATACCTTTCATTTCTTTTAATTAAAGTCAACAGCTGTATGCTATTAACTTGCAAATATTTAGTATACTTTATAATCTATAATGAAAAAAAAATTGGAATATAGAATTAGATATGTAAGCCGCCTCCTTAATTCTACAAACATTGAAAAAATTTATATTAAATAAAATTAAGGCGGAATGGGGGAGTAAAGTTCGTGGTCTGAGTTTGTTTCGTCCTTTAAGTAGTTCGATATCGAAATCACTCCTCTACAGACTTACAACGGTCTTCAAATATACAAGTTTATTTACAACACAAAAAAGTATTTTGTTTTTGATCTAAAAAAATAGTTGTTCTGCAAGCAATTTTATAAGAGCTGATGATGGCTTAATAAAAGCCGAAAACGTTTCTAGTGATAATAAAGAAGTTAGGGCCTCCGCGACGCGACTGATCGCGTCCAGTCGCGTCGCGTCAGATTTTTTTTTGATCACGTGGTTCTTTAACAACGGAATTGTCGATTCGAATTTTATACATTAGTCGGTGGGCGGCGAAATTCTGATGTGTTAAAGATTCACTCCAAAAAAATTATACATTAGAGAATTGAAGATTCGCCGCCCACCGACAGAACCACGTGATCTAAAACTATCTGATGCGACGCGATCAGTCGCGTCGCGGTGGCCCCTATAAAAGACAAGTACCGAAGTTATAATATTACTTTCTAGTGCTGTATTAAGTAGTAAATTATCAATAGGATACCGACTAAAGCAGTAAATATTGGACCTTTGGACCTTTACAAAAAAAGTATTTACAGTTTTATATATAGGCTATAACAAAATACACTAACAAAAATGCACTTTACAGAGTCTGAGTGACTCCACTCGTGATAAAAAAACAGTTCTTACAGAGGATAGAAATGTGAGCACACAGGAGAGAGAATCCTTCCCGATCCACACGGAACGCCCCAGAAGTCCACCGCTGCCCGGTCTACTTCTGTTCACTCTCTGGGATCTATCTCCCCAGAGAACCTCGACGGCAACTCTCTAACATTGACCTCCGCCGAACTTTAACCTGCAGCCCGTAGCTTCTGACCCGCTCCGTCCGCTTTCCGTGCTATTTCTCCTCTCTGTCCACCGCTGCCCGGTCCACTTCTGTTCACTCTCTGGGATCTATCTCCCCAGAGAATCTCGACGGCAACTCTCTAACATTGATCTCCGCCGAACTTTAACCTGCAGCCCGTCGCTTCTGACCCGCTCCGTTCGCTTTCCGTGCTATTTCTCCTCTCTCTCTCTCTCTCCCACACGTCTGTCTTCGATGCTCACCACACCCTCACTGCCCGTGTCCTCCTGACTTGTTTTCCTTTGCGGTTCCGTATTTTTATTAATGCTCGTCCCCCTCTCTCCAGTTTAAAAACAAAGCTATTAAAAAAGAGAAATAACATCCATTACCAGGCATACTTAGGAAGTTAACCCCTCCCTAAATTGGTCTAATTACCACACCCTTGTTGACTGACACCGTTTACTTGTTTACTACCGGCAGCGGCATCCTCCCACCGGGGAAGTCCAGATACTCCGTGGTCCAGATGTCTAAATTCCGACAGGGGGGTATGAGCGTAGTTGAAGGAAGCGCATTATCGGGCTCTTTTTATTATGAGATAAGCGAAATTTTTCTATTTGATATTTTAGTAATCTATTAAAGTTAATATCAACCTATCGACATAGATAACGCACGATGAATGATGCGATGCCAGTATTTACATCGACCTTTACAAAAGCGTCGCGTGCGAACAGCACACACAACTTCTAATTACCACACCCTTGTTGACTGACACCGTTTACTTGTTTACTACCGGCAGCGGCAGCCTCCCACCGGGGAAGTCCAGATGTCTAAATTCCGACAGGGGGGTATGGGCGTAGTTGAAGGAAGCGCATTATCGGGCTCTTTTTATTATAAGATAAGCGAAATTTTTTTATTTGATATTTTAGTAATCTATTAAAGTTAATATCAACTTATCGACATAGATAACGCACGATGAATGATGCGATGCCAGTATTTACATCGACCTTTACAAAAGCGTCGCGTGCGAACAGCACACACAACTTTGACAGTATTTTAAAAATGCAATAATTCTTAAGATAACTTCATATTAGGAGATATTTTTTTTGTTAAGTATGAAGAATATTGATTAAAGTTTATATTAAATAAACAATATTTTTAACATTTCAAAATTTATTGAGAAAAACCCTGATAAACTCTTCCCCCTTAAATATTGTTACCTGGGGCAAGTGTAGATCACCACTTTGTGGTAGTTGCGGATCTCTTAGGTTATCAAGTACCTGCATAGTCCCATAACTTCTGTCACCGTAAAGTTTTACGTTCCAAATACTCTAACTGGCACCAAAATGAGGTTTTTTTCATCAACATATAGTACAATAAAATTATTGAAGTTAGAATTATAATACAAGTACTCATTATAGTGTTGTTGGAATTGTTTTTAAACTTGCTACTGGAGCATAAGTTTCATTGTAATCCACTCCGTACTATTGACAATAACCCTTAGCAACAAGTCTTGCTTTATATATTTTTTTCCCTCAACATTCAACTTTTTGGTATATACCCACTTACAGTTTATAGGTTTCTTTCCTTTTGGTAAGTTTGCAGATTTCCATGTCTGATTTTTCTCATGTGCTTGAATCTCTTGTAACATGGCTTCTTATCATTTTTCTCGATCATCCATTTTCAATGTTTCTTTATAATTCATTGGAAAATCTTCAAATTTAGCATTCATTGCAATAATATAATCATCCATCCAAACTGGTAGTTTTCTTTCTTTTCTTCTATATCCTTTTGTTCCATTATTTCTTCCTGTTTTACTAACTCTTCATTTTCCTGTATTTCATTTGATTTTTCATCAGTTATTTCTTTGTTTTTGGATTCTTGATCTATTTCAATCGATTCCATCTTAAAATCCATATCTGGCCCATTGCTTGTTTCATCAAAAATAATATCTCTTCCGATGATGATGTTCTCTCCATTCCATAGCTGATAACCATTAGGTGCATAACCTATTAATTTGCATTTTACCACTTTTTCATCTAGCTTCTTTCTTTTATTTTCTGGAACATGTAAATAAGCTGTACAATGAAAAACTTTAATTTTATTCAAATTAGGCTTCACTCCAAGCCATAAATAAGCTAGTATCTGCTTATCATTTATAGATAGTCAATTTAAAATATAAGCTAAGGTTTGAATGGCTTCCATCCAAAATGGTTTTGGTAAACTGCTATCAATAAGCATACAACATGTCATCTCAACCAGATTACAGTTCATCCTTTCTGCTTTTCCATTATTCTGTGGCGTATAAGGAACAGTTTTTTCTATCTTTATGCCATTTTTTCTTAGGTATCCATTAAATTCTTGATTAATATATTCCTTCCCATTGTCACATCTTAATCTACTTATACTCTTCTGAAAATGTGTGTCAGCTGCAGCCACATAGTCTTTGAAACAAGTAAAAACTTTGTTTTTATGTTTAAATCCATATACCATTAAAAAATGTTGATAGTCATTCAAAAAGGTTACAAAATAGCTGAACCCTTCTTTTGATAGTGAAGTAATACATCACTATCAAACACACCCACACATCACTATGGACTAGTTGCAGTGATTGTCTTATTTTCCATTCTTTCCTTTGATGTGGCAATTGACACATTTTTCCTTTAATACATATTTCACATTTGAAGTTTGGCTCTTCTAAACCTTCTATTAATCCGATTCTTTTTAGGATTTCTAAGGACCTAAAATTTACATGTCCCATTCTTCTGTGCCAGTTTTGAGTTTATGTGATGAAATATACTTTTTGATCATCAGGGTTAAATGATAATTTTACATGTACCTTATAAAGTGGACTTTCACGAGAACCTTGCAAAATCAACTTATTATTTTTCTTGATAAACACACATTTTTTATCAAAAATCACACTCACTCCATTAATCACCAATCTTCGAACTGATAATAAGTTACTCTTTAAGTCTGGCACAAATAAGACATTTTTTGTTGTAATTTTATATTTGCCAGAAGCTATCCCTATAGTACCTATTTTCTCAGCAGTTATTGACTCATCTTTCTTCACCACTTTAATTTTTATCTTAGGACTTAACTCAATTGCTTTAGAGAAATAGCGAGAATGATTGATTAGATAATCACTTGCTCCCGAGTCGACTACAAACGTTACTATTCTTTGAAAAGGAAAATTATCTTTACTACTCACAAGGAATGCTACATGTCTGTCAAAATCTTGGTTAGTAGTATTTTCCACAGAGTAATTTGCTTTTTTAGAATAGCTTTTATTTGCTCGGCATTCACGTTTTAGATGACCATATCTTCTACATTTGTGACACTTGATATCACTCTTACAGTTAGTCTTGATATGTCCTGTTTTACCGCACTTGTTACATATAATTTTGTTAAATCTGCTATTTGTTTGAAAAGCTACCTCGTCACTTCCTAATAATTTATCGTTCTCTGTCAACTTATTTGACTTTCTTCTTGTTTCTTCATCTATTAGTCTTAATTTAACATATTCTGTGTTCACTTTAGAATCATTGATTGTTTCAATTGAAGAAATAACATTATAGTCCTCTGGTAAAGTCATTAACAAATTACACACTATTTCGTTTTTGGACATTGTTGCACCAATATCTTTCAATTCCCTTACTAAACAATCAAAAAGAGTAAAGTAAACTTCTAATGAACTCTTACAGTTATATTTTAGTTGCAATAATCTTTGCCTCAAATAAAATTGCAATGTAACTGATTTCTTTTCATATTTATCTGAGAGTGTATTTAAAATTTCTTTTGCAGTCTTCTTATCTTTTATATCACATTGCGAGATGTCGTATAAATTATTTTTTAAATATTAAAATTAATTTTATATAGGTGATGACAGATATCGTCCGTTCGATTACTATTAAAACTAAAATGATTGCAAAATGGATTCTATCTGTCAGTATAACTTTTGGAATCATTTTAATGACCATCATAAATATAGCTCTGCAAAAGGTAAAGGTGTTCAATTACATACATTGTAAAACCCAGCAAAAATGGATCGATCGAGATACGCAGAATATTCCTAATGAACTAGGGGTCAAAAGTCAAAGGTTATCGAGATATAGAGGCTAAAATAACAGAATCCGGAAACGGGACGCGTCGCGCTATATAACGTAGCGAGGCGAAGCGCAGTGTCAAATCGCACTGTGAAACTTTCAGCCTCTATAACATGTTAACCTTTGACACCCAGTTCATTAGGGATATTTTGCGTGTCTCGATCCCCCTATTGATCGGTACCATTTTTGCTAAGTTTTACAATGTATGCAATTGTACCAGATAAGGTAAAATTTTATTAACATTAATCTATTTAAATTTATGTTTTTTTATTGTTTACATTTCGGATTTTTCCGAAGAAAGCAGAAAGAAAACATGGAAGCGCTGAAATCTAACTTGCAAAGTCCAGAATTTTCGTACGAGAAAGCAATCGATACCGATGAATAAATATGGTGTATCCAGTTTCAGTTATTTTTTTATGTAAATTTGTTACGTGCAAAACCGTAATTCTTTTCAAAAACGAATATTTAAAAAGAATAATTAATAATTTATTACTTATTGAGATTCTCACTTCAATAAAAATTCTCTCGAAACTTGAGTTTTCGAGATAAAGTACTCAGAAAGAACCGTATTAAAGTAAAACGCTTATATTACCAGCATAGTAGCTCGACGCCTTTATATTGAAACGTACCAAAACTTGGACTGATTCTAATTTGATAAGTCACAAACCTGAAAATTTAAAATGATATTTGTTTATTATAAGAGTAAATATTATCAAAATAATATCAAAGTTGTAATTAATGTTCGGATTAATTTATATAGGCAGCGTTAAGGATTTAAACGGGGTCTTAAAACAAATTTCTCCCAAAATATAACACACTCATAACTATCGCTGAAACTATCATGCAGTAGCGTGAACTGTGTTTGCGACTAAACAAAATGGATAGATATAGAAGATTACTGCTAAGAAAATTATTGTTAATAAGGTTGTATATTGATGATTTCTCGATTTCTATGCTCAATCATTTATCCAAAATTTCTAGATAAGCAAATACATAATTAATTAATTTTTCTTTTAAATGCGATTGTCCTTGCTTATTAAAGGCATCCATGTTGGAAATGAAAGTGAGGTCGGAGAGATTGCGCAGGCGCAAAATATAGCGAGAAGCATCAAACCGAGTTGGATGTAAGCGAGAAGTACTTTCTCGCTCTCGCTCGCAAGATTTCTCAGCTTTCGCTCGTGCATAGTTGTACTCAACGAGAGCGATAAAGCCAGAAATCTCTCTCTCGCAGCTAAATTCGCGTCTGCATAGCAGCATCCTTACTGTATGTTCAATTAGCAATCTCCACATGGCGACTGTCCGTATCTCTACAGAGCTCAAAGACGTGCATAGTTCGTTGAAATTTCATCTCTAATTCACGATAGCCTTGTATCCCTTATGTCCTTCTCTCAGAATTTTCTCTAATTTCCGTGCATTTCATGTTTTTGATCTTGTATGTTCTCTCCGTGGTCAACGCTGCATGGCTTTGAGCTCTGTAGAGATAACTACAGTCGCCATTTGGAGACTGCTCACTGAACATCCTTACTTTTATGTGGCACTTACTTTGAAATAAAGTTATTTGGTTGTCTTAATCCCGATTTCCTGTATTCCTATTAGTTTTCGAGATAGATAGTAACTTTTTGGACACCTTTCTTTCTTATTTAGTTAATTTTTATATGTATGGAAATAAATGTGTATCTTTTCATAACTTTATAAGGAGCTTCTATAAAATGTTTCTTTATCTCCATAAAAAGTTAACGTACTAAATAGTATTCAATAATTTTGTATAGATATAATGTGTATAAAGGACTGATTTTCATTATCAATTCTTTTATTCATCCAGCAATGGTAAGTGCATACTTATATGTATTTGTATGAATACATGACAAAAAATAACATAAATTAACATTCAGATAAAGATTATTATAAAAATTTATCAAAACTTCATGTTATTAAATGTTGTAAAAAAACTACAGACAAAATATTTCCAATATCATAGAATATAAATTCAAGAGAACAAAAACGATCGTTCTGATGTACTTCTGATTAACAAAAGTTATTACAGTTTATATAACTTTATCTCCATAAAAAGTTAACGTACTAAATAGTATTCAATAATTTTGTATAGATATAAATGTGTATAAAGGACTGATTTTCATTTTCAATTCTTTTATTCATCCAGCAATGGTAAGTGCATACTTATATGTATTTGTATGAATACATGACAAAAAATAACATAAATTAACATTCAGATAAAGATTATTATAAAAATTTATCAAAACTTCATGTTATTAAATGTTGTAAAAAAACTACAGACAAAATATTTCCAATATCATAGAATATAAATTCAAGAGAACAAAAACGATCGTTCTGATGTACTTCTGATTAACAAAAGTTATTACAGTTTATATAAAGGCCGTGACACACTGAACGCGACGCGAAGCGAAGCAAAATGACAGAAAAATTTGCATCCTTCGCATCGCGTTGCACTGCGCCGCAGCCTGTCTACATTGCAGTCGAGTTACTTCTCATATTTCATGGATTTGCCGATAGAGCTTGTTTGCGGAGAGTGATTGATTTGCTATTATATATAAGTGATCGTATATTTTCGGTATTCTTTTAATCTCATGTGATATAGATTTCGTCTTTTTTGTACTTCTAAAACAAATTCTATATCTGAATCCCAGCCACCCTGTTGAAATTTCGCCATTTTCCAAGTATATAAAACATCCGTTTCTATTGGTTGATTGCTTCCTTCGCGTCTTGCCGCACCGGTATTGTTTGCGCGTGCTGATTGGTCAAAGTTCAACTTTTTCATCTCCATTCGCGCTGCTACGCGCGTTAACTCGAGCAGCCGCACCGAAAAGCCAGTCCACACTGTACGCGCGTAACCGCGCGAAGTTGCTTTCTTATGCTTCGCTTCGCGTCGCGTTCAGTGTGTCACGGCCTTGACAGTGTAAAAAATAGTAAAATATTAAATTCAAATGATTTAGTAATAATAAAATTTACAATAGAGAAACTGGACTGGGTGTAGGGCAGCCATTCTCAACCTGCGACCCGCGGGCCGCATGTGGCACACCAAGCTTTTACGTGCGGCCCGGGACGCACAGTCATGAATTTAATGAATGCGCGGAATTCTTCCACATGCAAAGAATAAAAAATAAAAATTCTGATATTAAAAGTTTTTTTTAATCTGGAAAAATTAGAATTTTCCTAATTTGCTAAATCCTTCCTGATACACTCATAAAATTTTACAATGCATGAAAAAGAACCGAGATTTAATCGTTTTATTTATAATAATCGTTTTATTTATAATCGTTTCTAAAAAAACGTAATAATTTTGCTAAATCCTTCCTGATACACTCATAAAATTTTACAATGCATGAAAAAGAACCGAGAGAGAAAAATCTCGGAATTTAAGATTTCACGCTTTATCAATACAAAAAAACGTTTTATTTATAATCGTTTCTAAAAAAAAAAACTTCTCGTTTCCCGTCGCTTTGCCGCGTGTATAAATAAACAATTAAGTTTTTAATCATATTTCCGAAGGGAAAAAAAACTTTTGATAAATTTCTCCATTCTTAGATACTTCAATTAATTCTTCGTCTGATTTTAGATTTTTATTTAAGCCATTTATCAAATTTGTAAATCTTGATGAAAACACGTAATAATCGTTTTATTTATAATCGTTTCTAAAAAAAAAAACTTCTCGTTTCCCGTCGCTTTGCCGCGTGTATAAATAAACAATTAAGTTTTTAATCATATTTCCGAAGGGAAAAAAAACTTTTGATAAATTTCTCCATTCTTAGATACTTCAATTAATTCTTCGTCTGATTTTAGATTTTTATTTAAGCCGTTTATCAAATTTGTAAATCTTGATGAAAGCTGTTCCGGCTCGTAGCTATCTTCTTGTTTTATATATACTAAAAAATTTAAAACACTTTCAAAAAAAAAAAGATATTTTTTCCCCCGATGCCAATTTGAATTTATTTTTGTTTGTTTGTCTCAAAAGTGATGTTTTTATTAGGTTCCTGCGAACCCTTCTCAACATTTTCATACTTAGTTTATGTGTGTTTTTCTGTTTACAGACGTTTTATTTAATTTGTATTATATTACAGTATATGCAGTGTATAGTACTATATACGTAATTACAGTAAAATCTTTATTTAATTTTTTAAAACATTAACTATGTAGTAAATAAAATCTTATTTTTGATCTTTAAAACACTAACTATGTAATAAATAAAATCTTATTTTTGATGGGTAAATAGTACTGTATACAGTATTATAATTACAGTAATCTTTATTTAATTTTTTTACATTAACTATATAGTAAATAAAATCTTATTTTTGATTGATAGTTTTTGACGTTTCAAGATGTTTGATGTGACAGCTGACACATTATCTTTCTTAACTGGTTTAGAAGATCTGAGGCAATAGTGTGGTTTAGAAGATAGTGTGAGGCAATGGAAGATCTAAGGCAATAGAAGATCTGAGACAATAGTGTGGTTTAGAAGATCTGAGGCAAGGCTATACAGACAAGGCTGTTTTTCAACAGCCTTGTCTGTGTCGCTTTTTGCCTCAGATCTAAAATTTTGGCGTAAGGAGCAAATGTGCATGAAGTTAGCCGTCTAAATTTGAGGCTTCTATGGGACCTCCGACGATATGAACAGGCTTTTGGCCTACCTGCGGTCAGTGGAGTGAGCAAGGATAAGTAATGAGAAATTTTCCGGCAAACCGATTCAGAGACTACATTTGGTAGCAAACAAACTTCTTTCTCCCTCTCTCTCCAGAGAGAAAGAGAAAGGGTGTACATTGGTAACAGTATTTTCGCCGCTCAGCGGGAATCCGCGAATAACGATTTTGTGGTTACAAATAAATTTTCGAGAATAGTCGAATACGCGAATAACGAGAATTGTTTGTATTTCTGCAAATATGTTATGAATCACTATTTACTTTTGTTTGAATTCGTATTTAATAATTGCTATATATCCCAACAGTAGAAGCTTGCTTTATGTATTGCCAATTCTGAAAAAGGATGATCATCTAAATATTTCTACTTGTGAATCTTGTCATTATCCAACACCTTATTAAAAATTTTTGAAAAAATTTCTCCTTAAGAGAGTATGTCTATTTTCAATCTAAAAAAATCACTTGTACAAACTAAATCATATTGTAATATGATTTAGTTTGTACCAACTTTGAAGCCAAACTTTCGACCTATATTGCTTTTCTCAATGTTTCTACCGCTTTTGATAATGTCAATCTGGTACTTCTATACCATCGTATGATCAAAGAATTTAATAAAGATAATGTTATTGCTTCGTGGATTATTAAATTCCATACTTCTCGAAGATATACTTTAAAATGCGAAGAAACCTTATTGTAATTTTCCCTACTTCTGGAATTCCACAAGGCCATATTGAACATTTCTCTTTATAAAAAGTAAATCATTCTCCAAAATATATTTCTAAATAATTAAAGTACAGATTTGGGAGATTTTAAACTGAGGTTCATTAGCAAAAATCAAGATTCACGCTCGCATAGCATTAATTTTTAGATATCTTTTATGAAATTTAGTAGAGGTATGCCCTCAAAAGTGATTTTGATGACATTTTAATCGATTATCTTTTGATCATGAAGACAGGGAATTCTCCTTGTTTGTTAGTAATGTAATTTATTACATAAACATAATCACAGAATACAATAAACATAAATTATTTCATTTATTATGAAAATTTATGCTTAATTTTTATATTTGTTGTGAATATATGTTACAATATAAGATGTAATCTCAACAAAACCATATAGAAAAAATTAAATTATTGATATAATTTGGATCGTTAAAGAACGTTCATTTTTTTACTTTTAGAGCGTTAAAGGTTAATGATGTCCTCAGTAAATTCTGTGACTGATTAATGCAATTCATAGGTATATCAGTAAACTATCCTTTTTATATTTCGAACTTGTAATTTTGTGTTCATTATGTTGATTAGAATAGGGTATAGTGCCCTAGTAATGATTAATAATGGAAAATTCAGACATTTTGGATATTTCTGACTTCTGACCATGGGATTCAAATTGAACCATATTGTAAGTCAAGGACTATTTGTATATGTATATTTTGGAATTAAAATAATTTTATTTAAATTTTTATTACACAATGTAAAATTTTAACTTTTAATTTTATCCTAAGAAGAATTATAATTGAAAAAGGAACTGTATTCTTGCTTTATTTTTTTGCATAGTTAATGAGAGCATTATTACGATATTTTTACAGCTGCTCTATAAGCAGGAGTATTCATATATCTTTATAAATTACACTCAAATTTTATATTACACACTTTTTATTCTGTTAATATGTTAACAGAATAAAAAGTGTGTAATATAAAATTTGAGTGTAATTTATAAAGATATATGAATACTTCTGCTTATAGAGCTGTAAAAATATCGTAGCAGCAAAAAGCAGCATATTGGAATTTTATAGTATAATGAGAGCATTATTGTTAATTGAAAATATTTTTGCATTAATGAAATAAATTTTTAAAATACTAAATATTTAATACTGAATTTTATTTTATTTATATAGGCATAAATTGAAAAAAGTTTTAATAAATCTGTATTGTGCCAATTTAAAAGAATGTGAATATTTTTATTAAAAAATCCAAATTTAATTCAGAAAAAAATGTTCCTTTTATTTTTTTTCATTATAACTAATAAATGATATTTATAAAATTATTGAGTAATTCTAAAGAAATTATATAACAATTTAATGAATTTAGGATAATAAAATTTGAAATTTTAAAACAATTTATTCAACAATTATTCTATAACTATTTATAAAAATAAATACATGAATATTACCTTATTCATTGCAACAACAAAAGGAAGCTTAGTTTTGTACACAATACTGCATGCATAAAGCATATTTGCCATAAAAGTCACTGGGCTTACATTTCTTTCTATATCCATAACATAAACAATGACTGTAGGGAACAATGCAGCCTAGAAAAATATTTTTAATATACTATAAATGCAAGATACTATATATTAATTTTTTATATATAAAATATGTAATAATTATTTCTTAAAATTACCTGATACAATGATTCAAATATAAAAATTATTAAATTTATACTATTAAGAATGATTAGATAAGCATTAGAACTTTACTAATTCAAATTAGTTAGGGATAAGGTCTATTTGAATGATTTTATATTAAATAATGTTTATAAGGATGTAAATATTCCCTATCTGAAAGTTAAATTATTTGTTTTTAATATTTGAGTCATTATATTATATTTGCTGTAATAGAAATTGAAAGCTTTCTACTGCAAATATCTAGTTCAAGATGACAGTAACAACAGAAATTTCCAAATATTTGATTTTTCCAAATAAATATATCATCGAAATACTTTATTGATTTTATACTTATACAGCATAATGTAATATAAAATATATCATTTACAACAGAAATGTCTACTAAAGTTGCTATGAAAAGTATAAAAATTATTTAAAAATAAATAAAAGGATCAAAAAAAAAAAAAAACAACTGTTTCAATATCATATTTTCTTAATATTTTTTAAATAAAAGGATAAAAAAAAAAAAAAAAACTGTTTCAATATCATATTTTCTTAATATTTTAAAGATAGATTGTTAAGATTTTATGAAATGTTAAAAACCATATAAACTATAATATTTCTGGAAGGCAATATAATACCTAAATAATCATTTATTTTTGAATTATTTATTTATTACTTAGTGCTATATTTATTTCCAAACATTTTTCATAATTCATAACAAATTATTCACTACATGCTACTAACTTATACAGTAGGTCCTCATTTAATATCATTTTGCTATTACATTACCAGCAAAAACTGAATTAATGCGTTAGACGGAGCAGGCGTGTCTAGCATAGCTAGGCGTTGGAGCGCTAAAGGTTAAAGTACAAGTGATCATAGGTCAAAGATAACTTGTATATTAATTAAGTTATTATTAAACATATACAATATTCAACAATAATAGATTAAAAATACAAAATAACTGATGTATAAAAAATTTAATAAAATTCCATCAATAGATCAAAATCAACAAGTGAAGAGTTTATTGTTAAGCTTTAGAAATAATAATAAGATTATTGTCAGAATTAATTAAATTTCTGCTACTTTTACTGTTTGACTTAGAAAAGTATTTTAATAAGCTTTAAAGCAAGTACTTTATCACACAAAATTTTATTTATTAAGAATGCTTTTGGCTCTTCAGCCGTCATCAATTTAGCATCATAAATTGAAATTTTTGCAAAAGTTTGATTTGTTGTATTAACTAATGATGGCTGAAAAGCTAAAAGTACTCTTAATAAATGAAATTTTATATGATAAAGCATTTGCCTTAAGATTTGTTAAAGATTTTTTCTAAAATTACTGTCATTAATAGCATGCAAATTGCTAATTTTTGAAAAAAAAAAAAAAAATCACACTATTAAACCCGTATCAGTTTTATCTGACATTGCTTTTTTATAACTTTTTATATGGAATTAGTTTATTATAGAACAGCTGCTAATAGTGCTGTTATCATTGTTAAAGATTGTGAAAGAGTTTAAGCAGTTTTTTGTTTCAATAATAACTATGCATATTTCAACAAGATTTTTGGAAAAAATTGTACAGAACTGATAATAAAGTTGTTTTCTTAATCTTTGCAAATGTATTCTTCTGTTCCCATTAACCAACACCAGAACAGCAGTTTAGAAATATACCGGATACATCTTTATGGATTTGTCATATGAACAAATAACTTTGAAATATTAATTTTGAAAGTTAAAAAATAATTAAAATGGAAATGATGTAATGCTTCAGGAAGCAGTTGTGAAATACTATATATACTCGTGTATAAGCCGAAGTTTTTTTTTTTTCTCTCTCAGAAAAAATTTCTGAAGTGAGAGGGTCGACTTATACACAGGTCAAAAAATATCAACTTTTTTCGCCTGGAGAAAATGAAGTAATATGCAAAACCATAACTTACTGAATGCCACCTGACGACTAGGAAGAAAATTTTGCAATAATTCATTTAATACAATACCAGGTAAAATTTTATCTTGCCCCGAAGCAATCAAGCACATTGCACCACCAACTCCACTCTGCATTTATATACCATAATCAGGTAGGCAATGCTGTGCTGCACGATACAAAGCGACATGAAAACTCTTGACAATCAATCAAGAATCTTACTTAGGATTCGTATTTGGGAGAAAAAATATATTTATTTTTAATTATTATTAATTCAGAATGTTTTAATCTATTCACTAGTAATCGATAAATGCTTATTATATTTAACTGAAGTAGATTAAAAGTAATTAAAACAATAAAATAAACAATAAGCCAAATAAGTAAAATAAATCGTTTATTCAAAAATGTTTTTGTCTATCCATATAGTCTGCCTCAGTTGAAATAATAAAATAATGCTTAAAATAACAAATGTAGCAGGTCATCGGCCTGTCATGTACGTATTGACAACGGAGTGCAAAGGGTTAAAGATTTTACAGTGAAATGGAATGAAGCACTAATTTTGTATGTTTCCTTTCATAATAAACAGAAAACAAGGTGGAAATCTATAATTCAGTATTTACAGAAAACAAGATAACCATTTCTTATATAAGCACTTATTCAAGCATATATAATATCAGCTATAAATAATATATTAATGAAACTTTACAGCATACAAATAAAATTGCTGGCTTGAATCAGCTTGATCTAAAAAGCTCAAGGTTTTTTCACAAAAAAGATCAAGCTCCTCTCTTGAAAGCTATTTTAAGCTGATTAATAGTATTCACTGAACAATGGAAAATTAATTAAAAAAAAAAAAAAAAAAAAAAAAAAAAAAAAAAAAAAAAAAAAAAAAAAAAAAAAAAAAAAAAAAAAAATGAGAGAGAAGAGAGAAATTGCCAAAGAATGTCCACTCTTTTCTGTTTAATATAGTTATTTGAAGTTTTTGTTCTTTTTTATTTACTAGTGTATTAGTTGTAATTATGATAACATCTGCTTATCAGATCTGTAACAAGTTATGATTCCATGAAATTAAATTAATCATCCAATATTGGGAATAAAGCTACCGTAGAAACAGGAGAAAGAAAATCTATCAAGATTCTGCAAAAGGGACAGTTGAGTGCTATTCATTGATATCTTTTGATAGATGAAGACAGTTGATCTATCTTTGACAACTGATCTATGTATGATTGATTAAAAAGATTTTGGAAGATAAATGTGCCTTCAATGCACTTTTTAATGATTCTCTTATTTTACTGTCAAATTTTACATTTTAATAATTCTGCTTTTAATTTTTTTAAACCTTTTTAAAAAGAAATTTAATTATTATGGCTTTTTTGTCTTCTTATTGAAAATTCTATTTCAGCAAACATTCAGTTTTTTTATTTTCTATATTTTAACTTAATTTTATATGATTATGCTCTTTAGCATCACTATTTATAAATTATAAAATTACTGTTGTTATTCATTCTTTTGTTTGGATTTACTAAATTATCTTTTACACAGTGCTTATAAATGTTATTATTTATTATTTGTTAATCTTGTTTTCTTTTTACAAGTGTTTTATTTTCATGTACATTGTATTTTGCACATTTTGGTCCAATCAATTTTTACCTCACACAGCAAAAGCAAAATTACAAATTATTCATTACAGACATAATTACATTGAGTAATGATTAATCATTTTGAAATGCAATGCAATTATAAATAATTTTATTGAAGTTCAGATAGCTTGAGCTTTCCTGAACTTTTTCATAGTAACATAGCTCTTCAGCACAAGTTTTTGAAGCTTGATACTCAAGCTTCACTAACTCTACAAATAAAACATTTGGCTGGATTCCATTACTGAATGATACAATAATGATTAGATGAAAAAATCTTCCAAAATTTCAAAATAAATTGGCATATTTTATGTATTAAAGATTATAATTTATATATTCTTTACTTGCAGAACATCTACAAATCAATACTTAGAAAAAAACACATCTTGTTGGTTGGACCTACATTTAAAATTTTCAAAAATTTATAATCAGTGCTGTGTTTTTTATATGGCTCAAAACTATCAAATGAAAGCCAGTCCCCAAGTTCAGAAACAATATATACTACTATATTAAATGAAAATTTTTATACTTAAATCTAAGCAATTTTTTAAACACTCACAAGTGCTTCAGTTATGATAGTTCCAGATGCTGACCATGTGAATACTTCAATTTGTCCAGGGGTATCAAATATGACAAATCTGGAATTGAAAAAAAAATTTTGATAATAATTTAAATAATAATATTGAATAAAATTCATATATTTATAAAACTCAATTATATTCATTTATGAAATTTAGATATTTATTTTTGAATTTTTTTGATTTATGATTATTTAAATTCTTCATATTCTATTTTTCCCATCTTACTAATAATGATTTTCAATAAAATTTAATAAATATAAAAATAAAATGCATTATAACTTCCCTGATAAAAAATAAATATTACTTTCTAAAGTAATATGTAAATCAGAAGACTTACTATATATAGTTGTTAAATATTTTTCCAATTAAATTAGTAATAATGTTTCACTTACTCTTGTTGACTGCTTCTTCTTTCAATAAATTTCAAAACCTATATATTAATGAAATAAATATGAGTGCTGTCTTAAAAGAATGATATAGGAAACAACTGCATTCTAATTGCTTTCTCAACTAATTTTCTTAAAATTAACTGAAAATTCAACAAAGTAGATTTTAAAATTTTATTACTTATATATTATAGACAGTATTTTGTAAAATAATCTTCATCTATAAAAAATATACAAACTTTTCAATTTATATAAATTTAACTTTATATAAAAATTCTGACACAAAAATATTAAAAAACGTGTACATACAAATTGTACATTCAATACTTATCTCAAAATAATAATTAAATTGTAGAAATGACGAAAAATTCTTTATTCTAAAATGTTTTCGATTACTTAGATGATTACCATCAACATATAAAATGCAATAAATAAAAAGTTCAGTAGTTCTAATCTAACCATTGACTCTTTTATTCAAATACATTTTGTATGCTGATGATGACATTTAGAATAAAGAATTTTCTGTCATTTCTAAACTTGGATGTTATTTTGGAAAACTTTAAAAATTTTCTTTATAATTTATTATATTATAGTGCAATACTAAAATTTTACATTACAATACTGCATCAATGGTTATGCATTTTTAATAATTTTTTTTATATAATGTAAAGACAGTAATAACACTATCAATAATATTACCATTGATAATTAATTCTCAAAAGCAAAGTTATCATATATTATAATAATTATCATTACATGGTAAAAATTGTACGTGTTCATCATATGATAATTATATAGAATCTTCTATCTTGTAGATAAATTATTCAGATAGTACAGTGAAAACTGACTTTATGATCACCTGTATAAGACCACCTGACGTGACGACCATGATTTTAAGGGAACTATTTTTTTCCCCATAGAAATAATGCTATTTGACCCTGCATAAGATGACCACTCCCTAATGTGACTACGACCATCATTTTAATAGACCAAACATAAAGTGAAACAATCTATGACGACCATAATTTTTTAACAACATTATTAATTGTCTATCTTTATTGCTTACATCAGTACCTTTTTGTTTTAAACTTAAATTTCATTTAAGCCAAACCACTACAATTGAAAAAAAATTGCACCGTACAAATTTTTCTCCATCATTCATACCACGAGAATGACGTAAAGCACTATAATAATGAAATCACAGTGTCATTTCTACTTTAATGTGATATCTTTTTAATATGCACATTCCTTAGATTTGTATTTATGATATGGTAATTAAATTTTGTATCAAAACCATTAAAAATCATAACTTGAATATCTATGGCAAAGTGATATAGGGAAAACTGGGAAAGTGAAAACAATTAGCCACTGGATCCTGATGTTTGTGTTCTATGCAAGCGTATTAATTAAATGTAATCTCATACACCTGTGATGCTATCACTGCACTTTAGATGTTGAAACATGGCTAAACCATGGGCTAAACAGAAAGTTAATGCCTTGAATTTAGAACAGTCAAATAAAAATATTGGAGACAAGTAAGAAGGTCTTTCTGAACGAGCATTAGCAGAAAAATTTAACATGGAGAAAACACAGATCCACAAAATATTGTCTCAAAAAGAAATTCTGACTAAATGGAGGAACAATGGAAATCACAACCTTAAGCGAATGACAAACTGACAATGGAATTAAACTGGCATCAACAATAGAAAATAATAAAAAATTGTTGTCTCAATTAAACAATATCGAACACTGCTTTGCCTTAGAAATTATAATAAATAAAAGTAAAATTATAAAAATATACTATCAATAATAAAGCACTATTGATAGTTTCTTCCATAGTAATTAAATACATTGTGTTTTTGAATAAATGATAAACTATGTTATAAATTGTAACAAAAACATCTTTTCAATTTTATTAAAGTGTAATCATTTTGTTTCATTTAAACATGCTGTATAAGCCGACCACCTGTATGATGTTTGTTTGTTTAGTAAGGATTACTGGTGCAAGGGCCACCTGCCACCTGTATGAATGACCAGTTTTGATTGGAACCAGAGGTGGTCATCTTAAACAGGTTCTACTGTATTTACTTATATATATTGTAATAATCATACACATAATATAATTAATTTACTTTACTATCCACAATAAAGTAACTATGTAATAATTTATATATATAATTTCAATAATATTGTTAAAAACTTAAGTCTTTCAATAATATTGTTAAAAACTTAAGTCTTATGTAAATTAAGGATTTCATTAAGAATTCTTGTAAATATTTTATTTGATTAAATATTGAAAAGGAAGCAAAATACTAGCACATTCGAGCAGGCCACTTTTTATAACTCTTAAATTAAAATAAAGTTTTTTGTAACGTTTTCGGCTACAGTTTGCCCTCATCAGCTTAATATTCGATTACCGTTTTGTTATAGAACTTGATTAGAACATATGAATTCTTTACAATTTAAAGTTCAAAACGCTTATGACGTTGGACTAACCACAAAGATAAATATCAACTGAACTCAGATAAATAATAAACATATAATTATAAATATAGATTTCTTTTTACAATTTTATATCCTAACAGAATTTAAATTAAAGGATTTTAAATTAAAAGTCTTTATATAAGATTATTTTCTCTTTCTTCAGAAACCGAAGAAAGGTATAAGCCATCAAGGGGTTAATAATTATTAATCACATTTGTTTCTATCTTTTATTTACTGTTATTCTGGTTCTGCCATATCAACATGTAAAAGTGGTACACATTGATTAAATATACAAGAAATTAAAAAAAAAAAAAATAATTAATTAATTAAATGATAGAATTTTAATTTTTATATAATTTTTTAATTTTATATGAATAATGTATAAGAAATTATTACAATAATTAAAAACCTTTATATCATAATTTTAATAAAAATATGTTTTGAATTTATTTTGATCATTTTTATGATGCCTGTGAATAACTTATACAATATCTTTACTACATTTTTAACACATTAGTGCCCAGTTAGAGTGAACAGGGTCAAATTTATGTCATTACAAAGGATCAGAGTTTTTCAATCTCTTTATTGTTTTACATAAACTAATCTGATTACTTTTTGGTTACAGAAAAGTTTTTGTTTTTCTTCTTAAAAATCATTAAAATTTATTTCATATAATGGAACAGAAATGAATCTTGCATTATATTTCATCAGCCTGTAATAAATTATTTGAAAAGTGAATATTGGTGGTTATTCTATATTGTAACAGCAAAAAGTGAAAAATTCCATATTTAAAATTTTTTAATTATTATAACTGTATCATATTTTAGTAGGAATGTACAGATTGAAAAACAAATTAAAATTTATTAAATGCAGATTGAATTTTATAAAAATTTCATATCTTTTAATATATTTTATTGTTTACTATTGTTTAGAAAAAAAATTATAAAAATCAAATTTTTCGATACTAGAACATGTAACTTATATTAAACTATAATAAACAATGATAGTACTAATATAAAAAGATAGACTAATCTGAAAATTGCACAAGAAACTCAATGACTATAGTTTTAAATAAAACTGCATGATGTATGATGTTGGGCAAGTATAATTTTGAACAATTAGTATGACATACACTACTGGGCACCAAAATGTTAAATGCTTATTTTAAATATTATTTGATTAGTTGTAAATAATTTTCTTTCTGGATATAAATAAACAGCAATGACATAGATAAATTACATTGCTTATCTCTAGGTGTTTACCTACTTGAATATGGTAGTGAATGGATAATAATACTAAGAGAATAAACCACAACTTAACTCTCTAATTTAGCCCATTTGCCTACATTCCACTTTTCTAAATTCCCATATATCTAATGTCACTTATACAAATGTAAGTTCTTGAATCTAAGCATCCTTTTATTTATGCCCAATTCTGACAGTGCAGAATAAATAATTTCATAAATAATTTTATCATCATCTTTTGCATAAAAAAATTCCTTATTCTTCTGAGTAATCTCAAAACAATATTTAAAGTACTATGTGGATGACAGTTTTCTATAAAGCATCATCTTTGATTTCATCAGAAAAACTTTTGCATCTCTCTTTACATCATCAATAAGCTTCTCAAAAAAATAAAATTCAGATCAAAATTTCTGTTGAATGCCAAATTCAAATTCACTATCTAATTTTTAAAACTTTTACAAAATAATTGATCCTATCATCTAAAATCACAAATTTCAAAAATCAGAAAAAAAACATGAATTCATTTGTATTAATGGTGGATGATTATAAAAGTGATAAATAATTCTCTTTTTGAACATTTAGTTAAAGTCCAGTTAAATGATTATAATAATGCCTGCTAAATAAAATAAATCTCAATTATGAAATTTAGATAATATTTTGATGTACAGACTGTCCTTGACTTTATGTAAATCCATACCTTGTAGAAATTCCCTGATTTACAAAAAAGATATACTGATCAAAGCAGATAAAACTATAATGCAGAGATACAGCATTTTTCTCTTAATTTCATCAGTTATCATATGTACATGTTTTATGTGCTTGGCAGATTAATTTTAATTAACACCCAAGCCAGGGCATTCATCTCTCCTGAAAAACTGGACATGTAGACTCAGAATCAAATCCAGATCTTCCATGATGATGATAACTGCTTTACCATGCAAGCATATAAACAGTCAGCTGACTTATATGCTTATTCTTTTATATAACTATTTTTAATGTTACATCTTTGTGATGCACTAATGTTGTATAGGGTATGTTCTGACACATTTTGACTTATGTAGAACTTCACAAGAAAAATTACTTATGTAAATCAAGGATTTTCTGTACAATGCTTTATAAATGCAAACATTAAAGAATTATTTAATTAATTATTTTATTATGAAAATGAAACATACCTGATCAAATTTTGTAGAAAATAGATTTAATGAAGTGATTATTCCTCCATTGGGACCTAATTTATATATAAAATTTGTTAAGAAATAATAATAAATTATGATTCATATCCTATTAATAATCAACAGGAATATATATACAGATTTATTTGTATCTGATATTTTGAATTATCTCATAGTCAAGATCATTTTTAAACAGAATATAAAAATGAATAAACTTAATAATATTCCAATAACTCACAACCTAGCACTTTTTACTAGGAAAAGTTTAATTTTTAGTACCAAATATAATAAATACATTAAAATAAAAGCAAAAATTTAGTGAATTCTCTCTCTATAAAATAATTAAGAAGCGTAGTAGTGGAATTATTTTTATTTTTCTAATAATTAATCTGCATTAATACAGGATTTTATACTTAATTTAAAAAAAAAGGTTTTTTTTTTTTTCAAATAGAACTTCTTTTTAGAGAGATCCCCATATTTAAAAAATAAAAAATAGAATACACCTTTAAAAACTATAGTGAACATATCAATAGTTTTTAAAGGTGTATCACAGCATATCTTATACTGGCAATACATCATAAATTTTTTTAAACAGTTAATAACATCAGTAATTAAAAACAATAAAATGGCTAAAACAATCAATAATATATTTATAGTAATGTTTAAGGCTTCAATATAATCAGAAACTATTTCTTATACACCATGACAATAGGACACAGCTTACTTAGTCTTTTCAGTTATAACTACTACCTGTTGTTTCCTCTTTTTTATCCTTAAGGCTTCTATGTTATATTCTTCCTTAGAAATTGCAACCTGCTTCACAATTTTTGTATCATAAAAAGTACCAATCATATGAAAAAGTTGGTAAAACATCTAGGTCATTAAAACAAAGATTGTGGAAACATAAGTGAGATTCAGAGACAGATCAGTATGGTGAGAGATAGAAACAGGTCTTAAAAAAAGAGCTTATGAGGTAGATTTAGACATAAAAGGGCAGGAAGTAAAAGTTGTGAAGCAGGTTGCCAACCTTAAGGAAGCATATAGTGCAGAAACAGTTCTACATACTCTTCCCATTCACTTTTTAGCTCAGGGAAGAGCATACAGTAACAGTAACAAGTATAGAAAAAATTAGATGCTTCTTCCAAAATGCAGCCCATTGTCTTAAGAAGTTGCTTCTCCTCACACAAAAAATGAAAAAGGCTTGATTGAATTGGTGTCAGGAGCATATCAAATGTATCAAATGTTTCCAAGCAGTGGAAATCAGTTATTTTCTTGGATGAGAAGAAATTCAACATGCATGGATTGGATGAAACAAAAATGACTTGCCATAGTTGTCATAAATATTAGTTAGTTTTGTCTTAACTATTAATAAATATTTTTTGTTTATGTTTCTAGTTGTAACATTAGTTATTAATGTAACATACCATAACAAAAAAAGATTAGAAATGCAAATTCTCAGATGATGAATTTTCTTTGAACACTAGAGTAGTTTCTAATTAATATTGAAGTGTTAGCATTACTATGAATATGCTTTTAATAGTTTTGGTCATTATGTTATTAATTATTGATGTTATTAACAGTTCAAAATTTTTTGATGTATTTCCAATATAAGATATAATGTGTACACTATTGTCTTTTAAATGTATGTCCTAGCCTATTTTTTGTAATATATTAAATAATTCTTTATTTGAATTATAGAACTAAAGATGGCCTTGTAAGATCAAAAATATTATTTTCCTTTTTTGCTTTGATTTGAATGTATTTATGATGTTTGGCACTAAAAATGAAACTTAGTGCCAAACATCATAAACAATTCAAGCAACTATATGTACGTGTTAAAGGATATATATAAACAGTCAATCTGCATGGTAATCTTGTGTTTGCATTTCTAATATACTTTCCAAAAAAGTAGATTAAAAAACTATCCAACTATTAAAACAAAAAATACAGTTTATATCATATTTTATGTTTTAATAATTGGATAGATTCATTCTTGAAACTAAATATACGGATAAGGGGCCTAATCAAATAACTAAATATACATAAAGTATACACTGTCCTGCTTATCGGTGTATAAATAAATAATATATATATAATTATTTATTTATTTAACAAATTACAGTAAATTTCAAATCTCTTCTATATAAATAATAACTCAATACATTAATTAATAAACA
>AYEL01057072.1:0-53156 GCA_000484575.1 Olivierus martensii | reverse complement strand
ATATAAAATTCCAGCCCGCAACATGGAAAATAACAATGAAGAAATATATATCGGAGCAACAGCCAGGAATTTCAAAGAAAGAGTGGCGGAGCATAAGGAGAACATCGCGAAAGGAAAACTAAACACAGCTTTAGCACAAAGGGTATACCAAACAGACTTGAACGTGAACTGGATTGAAGCAAAAGTCATTAAAAATGTTAGAAACAAAAAAGACCTAGAGATGAAAGAAAAAATAGAAATACTAAAAGCATGTAAAGAAAATATCGTAATTAATATAAAAAGGGCAGAAGAAGTTAGTAATGCGTGGAAATATATAATAGAAAACCACCGCCCCTAAATAAATATATAAAATTTATAATTTAACGTATAATATTTAATTTAACATAATATTTAAGTTAACATAAAACACTTAATAGAATAAGCTATTTATTATATTTATTGTATATTATTCTATTCTATACAAGTTGTGTATGGATGCGTCTCCTAGGGAACATAGATTCCCTATAGAACAATTTATTATATGTAAAATATTAATTAATAACAATTTATTATATGTAATGTAATTTTAAAATTATATAATTTGAGTTATGTTCGAATTTTGAATATGTTCTATAGTTCCAATAACCATGTTAACTGATGATGGTATCAGAGATACCGAAAATGTTTTTAAGTTTTAATAAAAGAAAAAACTAAATATAACTGCTGAAGTGCTTATATTTAAAGTTAGTATCATATTGAATAGCTGTTTAAAAAAGCTTGAATTAATGAATTATTGTAGTCCTTCGTAATGCTAATCCTTCTCATTTCATAAAATTTTCACACCATCCACGACTTGCTTTAAACAAGACACCAATATTTTTAGCACACTCTTTGGCTTTAACCATAATTGTCTCTCTTGTCACAGGTAAACCTTTACTACATAATTTTTTTATATAAGTTAAAACAACTGTGTTAATTGCAGGATACCTTCCTTTTTTAGGCCCCAAGAATGATTTTCTGTTTTTTTTACATTGAAATAACTTTTCCTTCATGGCTTTCCAATGACATGCTTTCTTTTCGTCAATTGTAAATCTTTTACCAGTTGTGCAATTTTCAATTTCTTCAGTGCACAATATAACTTTTCTTTTGAATTCAGCATCATATGTAAACTGTTTTTCCATTATTAGTGAGTATGGGTAATAAAAAAACTTAAATTAATGCCAGATATGATCCGATTCTATACATCAACTAGATTAAATCAGAAAAGAATGAATAAACTGCTATCAGCGGTCCACTGAATAAACTGCATCAATGATTGTAATACTATGTGCATGCGTAGAATGTAAAATAAACACTTGATTGTTTGGAAATGGGAGATCAGCAGAAATAAGATGTTAAAATATTCACTTTGAATTTAAGCTTGATTCTAATTTTACACCTTAAAAATTTGAATAAAACGTGCAGCTTAAATGTCGGCCATAGTGTTTTGATTTGCAGCGCCATCTATATTTCATTTCTCTCGCGAATAGCAAGTTTACTTCGTGAAAAGCATGGCGGCCTCCAGTTTAACACACGTGTGTAAATTTTGGTATACAAGGAGACTAAAAATGGATGATGTAGAATTGAACTGAAAATTTTGATGATTAATTTTGATAGCAATGAGATTTACTCTTCTTATTCGTCTTTCTCCGATTTTGAAAGATTATATACAGTAATTATATAAATCATCTTATTTTAAAGTTCATTTCCTTAAGTATTAATAGTTTAATATAAATAAATTTAGAGATGTTTGAAGTTTTACAATTGCATTTTCTATTCTCAATGAAAAATACTGTAATAGAGAAATTGGAAGTGGGATTTCTATATTATCAATAGATTTATTTTCAATATAGAAAAGTATACATCACAACAGCAGAATTATTTTAGATTTCAAGAACCATTTTATAGGAATTATTGGCCCTCTTTAGCTATTTTTTTTTATTTTTAAATTAAAAAGAAAAACTGATATGTATAATGTTCAAGAGTAGAGTATTTTAAATATAAATACAAATAAAATAAATAAAAATATAAAACTTGTTGTGAAACAAACACTTCAAATAAAGAACATGAACACTCTAAATGTAAAATTCTATTATTCTTCTGTGCTTATTAAATTTAAATTAAGTTTATTTATATAAAATTAATGAAAATTGATTATAGAAAGACTAATCGGTAAATTGGTAGCAGATAGGTACAAAACAGCATGATGGTTTTTTTGTCAAAAAATAAATAAAATTAGTTCACTAATTACAAGTAGGAATTGAAGGCTAGGTACAAAACAGCATGATGGTTTTTTTGTCAAAAAATAAATAAAATTAGTTCACTAACAACAATCTAGGTTACAAGTAGGAATTGAACGGAAGAAAGAGTACCAGCGCCTCTAGTGACGGGATTTCAAAAATCAGAAAAATCTTACAACAATGGCGACCATATAGTATTTGTAGATCTTGCTATTAATATATATATGATTTATACAATTATATACCTATATACAATTCATTCTTAATTTTTTGCGGCACACCGTCAAAGGTTTAAAACCCTGCCACTGTAAAGGTTTTGATTGAGAACCACTGTCTTAGACCTTAGAGAATAAATAATTTATTTATAAATTAAATATATTGTAAAAAAGGTAATTTATAAAATATGGTTATTTCAATGACATTTTCTAAAATATTTAATTTAAACTTTTAATTTATCTTTGTTTACAATATACAGTTGATAGTGAATCGGAAATGCTGGCGATATCCTTCAACTGCTATATAAATATAGTTTTTTTAGGATTACAATGAATTATAATTATTTATTAGTATATTTTAAGATGTCTTACAAAGTTGTAGAGAATCTTTTATAGTATTAGAAATTTTAATGAATGCAAGTTAATTTTAATTAATATTTTATCAATTAGTCTCAAATATTCTTTCAAACACAGTTTTCTAAAGTTACTGATTGCACATAATTGAGGATTGTTAGTTTATACAGTATGTAGCGTGCTATGTGCTTGAGAATTTATTTACATCATGAATGTTATATATTTTAATATACAGTACTTCAACTAAGATCGTGGCAAAACGATGATGATTCTATATTTATGATAAAGCAAGGAATAAGGTATAAAAGTGATAATTGTTATAATAATAATTAAAATACTTAATTATAATTCATTCTAATATTTATGGGAAAAATAAATTTTCAGAAATTTAAAAAATTATTATTGTAAGATTAAAATATAATAATTTTTTTTTTGTTATATGCTGTGAAAATAGAATAAAATACAAAAAAAAAAGAAGTTTTAATCGATTTATTTTCTATTTGCTTGAAGTTTTCGAAGCAGAGAATAAAAATAAATGACTTGTAACTGTAAAGAATTTTTATAAATTAAGACAAATAAGGAATGAAAAGTTCTCCGAAAAAATTACAAAAGAAAAGGGATCCATAATTAAACAACAAAACTGTTTCTTCTCTAGAGGCTTTATCATGTTCTAGAACAGTAGTTCTCAACCACTGTGCCCCGGTAGACTAGTATGCTGCTAAACCTTTGACGATCTATCACGAAAAATTAAGAATGAATTGTATGTATATACGTAATTGTATGAATCATATACTGTATATTAATAGCAGTCGAACACTGCACCGATTCCTATAAATAGGGTATCGTTAGAAAAATCTAATCCTCGAATTTCTGCCACAGCCAAATTTTTGTCGTTATTCGTAATTAAAAAATTAAGAAACAAAAATTAAATTAAAATTATAGTTTCTCTAAAAAGACAAAATCCGCAGACGGTGTTCTAACTTAATAAGGGCCGCAATTTAATGATCTGTATAGAGTATGTCTGTAATCTGAATGTAATAAATAAGAATAAATATAATAATCTCTCAATAAAAATTCATTGTTAAATCTAAATTATTACATAAAATATTTAGGTGTGCCGCCAAATTTTAAAATATTAAAATGCGTTCTTCAACAGAAAAAAGTTCTGGAAGTTTCATTGTGTTGATAATTATATTATTTATATACTTGAATATAATGATTATTTCGTTTATGTTACTAAATCTATATAAGAAATCGGCTATTTCAGAGTTTACCATGAATTACTATGAGTCTAATGACTAATATCATTAATGAGGCAACTGGAACATTCAAGAAGATGCTGTATCTGGATGTCCCATAAAACTTCTCCTACTTGGAATCCCGAATCGGACCTTATCTCTAGGTCATAATACGTTTCTCTGCGACAATATAGACGGCCTTACATATAAAAGAAAGAAAAAGCATCTTTATTTTTGATATTTATATAATTTTTAAAAAGAATGAATCACGTGTGAGAATTTTATGAAGAAATATATACTTTTATAACCAAAATGGTTGGAATAATCTGAGAATATTACTTAGTCGATTCATTGTCTCCATAATACGGCCAATTTGCTGAGCGAATATCCTCAAATTCAATCAAAAGATTTCGATCTTTCATCTGAATGATCTCGGATTATTCAGATCTGTCGATCACTATCCTTCATCCATCCTAGTGATGGGCAAACTACGGCCCGCTACCACGATTTGTGCGGCCCGCGGTCCGCACACGAGTGTAAGATTTCTTTTTAAATGTGATCACTATCCTTCATCCATCCTAGTGATGGGCAAACTACGGCCCGCTACCACGATTTGTTCGGCCCGCGGTCCATACACGAGTGTAAGTTTTTTTTAAAAATTTTACCACAAAAATGTTAAATTACATAAACAAACAACATAATTATTTAATTAAATTTAGATTTTGTACGCTAAAACGCCCTTTAAAAAAATCTAGTGTGCCCCCACTCGACTTTCCGATATTTTTGAATATACAACCTATTGGGTCACGGATTTTGAGACAATGGTAGCAATAGGGAGCGTGAAAATTGAAAATTAACGCTCCCTACCACTACCATTGCCAAAAAACTTTGTTGAAAACGGAACGTTGGTTTTCGGCACGATGGCAGTATTTTCCTCTACTACGAATACATCATGTATCAGAAAGTAAAAACATTTTTTTTTTACATGCGGCCCGCTAAAAATCTTACAGAAATCCGTGTGGCCCGCGATCAGAAAAGTTTCCCCACCACTAATCTATCTGATCGACTCCACACGATTTTTATGTACATTTTCTCGTCATCATCAGTAATGCTTGATATGTTTTCCGTTCGATGTTGATAAGTAGACAACAAGCATGGTGATTTTATAAACCTTACTTTCCTTTTTAAGGAAAATATGTTAAAAATAATCTTTTAAAAACGAATAAAAAAATTTAAATATCTTTCTCAAATAAGATTTTTAATTAAAACACAATATAGTAATTTATAAAAATAACTTAATGGTAAAAATAATCAAAACGCACGGATAATCTAAAACAAAATTTTAGATTTAACGATTCTTTTGTGATTATTTGTGCTTCTCTCCATAATCGAGACAGTTCCTGAATTATCACAGGAGTGTTGGTAATCAAAAATGCAATAAATAAAATTATCTTTAAATTTGAAAATTTTGTTTTATTTGCTTATTAAAAAAACGCATGAATTTTCCGGACTACCCAATATTTTCCTATTTACAATATTTTTTAATTTTCAGCATTTTATAGCTCATTTTATGGAAAATTTAATCTTTTTCTAAAACTTTCAAAAATAACATTTATCGAATTGCATAATCAGAATAACTGATAGATTAGATTAGTGATGGGCAAACTATGGCACTGCGGGCTACATCCGGTCCCCGACGATTTGTGCAGCCTGCGGTCCTTGCACAAGTGTAAGATTTTTAAAAAATTTTATTGCAAAAATATTAAATTACATAAAGAAGCAACATAATTATTTAATTAAATTTAGATTTTGTACGCTAAAATGTCCCTTTAAAAAATTTGGAGTGTGCCCCATTCAACTTTCCAATATTTTTGAATATACAACCTATTGGGGCAACAGATTTTGAGGCAGTAGTAGTGATAGGGAGTGTGAAAATTGAAAATTCATGCTCCCTACCACTACCATTGCCTCAAAAATTCGTTGAAACGGAACGTTAGTTTTCGGCATGATTGCAGTATTTTCCTGTACTATGAATACCTCATGTATCAGAAAGTAAAAACTATTTTTTTTTTTTGCATGCGGCTCGCTAGAGATCTTACAGAAGACCATTTGGCCCGCAGTCAGAAAAGTTTGCCCACTACTAGATTGGACATAAAATCAATAGAATAAGAAAAAATCTCAAAATTCTGTTGAGCCATTCAAATATAAACCATATTTGTGTACACATAATTTAAAAAAAAAAATATTTTGTCAACTGAACAAAATTTAGGAAGAAAAATGGGCATATTTTCAATAAAAAAAATTTCATAAAATGAGCTATAAAGTGCTGAAAATTAAAAAATATTGTAGTAATAGAAAAATATTGGTTAATTCTGTTAAAATAAACTAATTGTTATTTTTATATTTCAATATCTTAATTGTTCATTTTTTGTTTCAATTTCACCAAAATTTAGGAGAAAATCTCAAACGAAATGTAAACATCCTGATGTTATTTAAAGGGACGTGACACTTATTGCTTTACAGCAGCCATTTATGTCCTGGGAAATTGCAGCCAAGCCTATTTTGCACTGAGATCTGGTATTGGATGCAGTGCTACTATAAATCATCTATGATCCAATTAGAGGAAATATATTGTAGCTGTTTATGTACTAAATGGGACCATTTTCATATATGTTAGCATTTTCTGATATAAATAAAAAAAGTACTAATAAAAATTGTGTAAATGAAATATCAACAAGTTAATAAATATGAAATATCAATAAAAATGACAATATTTCAAATGATCAGCTTCAGTTATACAAATAGGAGTTCCAATTTAGAATGGAATTCCTGTTTGTGTTATTTTCTAAATTAGATCTTAAATTAATGCTGACCTTAATTTAAAGTTGAAAACATTTCTAAAATTAAAAATCTTTATTTCCCAGAATTTGGCTATTTTTTATTTGATTATATTGATCCAGAATTGAGTTAAGAATGTAATCAGAATTCTTGTTCCTTTAAAAAATTAAATTTGAATATAATTCAATAAATTCTAACAAAAGGGATTAGATTAATAATAATCATTCAGATGATACTCAAAATATTCTCCTGCAGGTAAGATACATTATCATACAAAAACAAAACTACATACTATATAGCAGGGCCACAGAGTAAATAACATAGAGGCGAAGTTTCTCTGTCGGCACTTTGATCTTGGCATATCTCGTGGTTCTTGTGGCAGCCATATTGTTAAATCGTTTCAGCTGCATAAGACAAATGTAACTTTTGCATTTTCAGTGAATATGTAGCAATCTTTCCATTAATAATGAAAAATAAGCTATTAAAACCGATGACTCTGCTTGATGTGTGCTATTAGGAAAAAGAAAACTTATAATTTTTAATATCGTAAACGAAAATTTTTTAAATTTCGGATGGTTTTGGTATACCAACATTCCTTTAATCATTAGTCTTTAAAGGTTTTTATCAACTTAATTTAAAATGTGATATACTATGAATCTATTATTTCTTTTATATAAATTTTTAAACGTTAAGATAAAAAAAAAAAAAAATTCAGAATAATGCATTTAAATGTATCATATTTCTGGAATTAATAATACCAAGTTCTTAAACGTTTTTATAAAGATTACTATCGAGAATATAATAATTATGAAAATATTACACAAAATACTGCACATGTATCTTTTCTATATCATGCTAGCATAAGAAGTTATGCAAATCGGATGAAGATTAATGCTACTAGAAAAAACAATTAAGATTATACTCGCACAAACTCATACGATTAGGAATTATAGCCACAAAAATGTTTTGTTTTCCTTCATTGTTCAGAATAAAATAGCATCTTCTTCAGCGATAATTTCTTATTATATAGAGGCGTTAGACAGGTTCTGCAGTTAACTTCATGAAGGACATAAAATTTCCAAATAACAATGTTATATTGTACTTTTTTAGTAGAATTAATTTACGCCGATGTTTTACTTATAAATTATTCGTATGTGAGGGTTAAAAATTCATTTTTAGTTTAATTCCTTATATATATTAAGAGACTGAAAGCATTAAAAAATATATATATCTATATCTATAACGACATTAAAACTCTTAAAACAAATGATCAAAAAACAAAAAATTCTGAAAAAACAACAAAATCCTTACATGTATTAAGGGACTGAAAGCATTAAAATATATATACTCATATCTATAACGGCATTAAAACTCCTAAAGCAAGTGAACAAAAAATAAAAACATCCTTTTTCGTCAAAATAGCTAGTTCAAACTCTTCAAGCAATTAATTTTTACAAAAAAATCTATATAAGCAATAACATTTTGAAGAAAACGATTTTATTCACGAGTTTAATGTACTTCTAACTTTTAATGGCATATAATAAATCCAATTTAAACTTTAAAGTTATTTAATGTAGTTCGAAAACTTATTATTTTATTATTATTTAAACGAAATTCAACTACATTATATAAGTTGAACAAGTTGAATTTCTGAATCAGTTTAACTATATAAATATTAATGTTAAAACTTTCTTGCTATACCCATTGTCAAATTTCAATTTAAAAACTTTTTTACATTATACTTTTAAACAGAAACATTTAATATCGGCTTATATAATTTTTTTTATATAAAAGTTAATACAGATATATTTTGAATAAAACATTATATTGTATATATAAAAAAATATATTTATATAAAAAATCATGCTGTTTTTTTATAACTCATACTAGATTAATTTAAAATTTAAATTTAACTATCTAGAAATATCAAAGATGAAATTCTAAGAAACATTTTAATATAAAGTTTTTCAAAATTCATTTCATTTTGTTCAAAATAAAAAATAACAACTTACAGTTTAAAGAAATAAACAAGAATTTATTCTATCTAGTAAAATTGAACAACTTGAAAACCGATATTTTATATTTATATAATTCAGACATCAAATGAATAAATTTTAATCAGCTTATTTTAATAAATCGGAAAAAAAGAAAATCTTATTTTACGAAAATTTTCAGATTTTTCTTTAGCCTATTGCAAAATAATCTCAATTAATCCGTGACATTCAGAATATAATAAAGGATTATTATCATTTTATAATCTTTATCCTTTACACAATAGGATGGCGAGATAACAACGTATCCTTAAAATTTTCTTTTTCTTTCTCCTATCTTATTATGCTGTATATTAAAGTAAATAAAAATTTTCTATCTTTAAAATTTCTTTACTTTGACTTTAAAGTTAAGCCAATAATTTGCTTGATCCATTCAAGTCAAAGATTAAATTTACATTAAAATCCGTTTTAACTACTAGAACTCAAATCATTTCCCTAAGAATCTTAAATAATTGTTACTCTTTCAAATGGAAACTTAAACAACTTTTCTATTAACTTGAAATGCTCGTTAGTAGAATTCTACGTTTTATCTGAATACTATCTTTTAGTTCGTGTTTTATCGATGTTTCATCAATTTTTATTTGACTCCATCAAAAGTGAATTTTAAATGACGTTTAATGATGTTTTCACTAACCAGTAAGTATAAAAACTGTAGAAAAAATTTTTATAAATTTTTCAGCTAATTTTTTGAAATTTATAAAAATGACCCCGAAATGCTAATTAAGTTCTGTAAAATAATTTTTGTTTTATTTTATTTATTGAGATTTTATATACATGTATTTATTGGAGTTAAACGACAAAGAAGCTTGACATTATTTAAAAAAAAAAAAAACAGGAAAAGCTTTTTTAAATCAATAAAAATTTCATTTTCAAGAGAAATTACCAGAGAATAGAAACGATGGTACAAAAAACTAATGGTACTGTGATAAATCACCCTAAGCTACATTTTTTTTTTCTAATGGAAAGAAACAGCATTCAAGAAACTATATTACCGCATTTAATAGATACTTAGACGAAATTCTCCATTTCGTTTAGAATTTACTTTTCCACTTCTGGATTTGAAATACTGTGTTTAAATACATCTACTTTATCGTAAGGATATTCATGCGTTAATAGCTTTTTAATATAAATTTCTAAAATAATATTTTGAATTTTTCGAAATAAAGAAAAGTTTTTAATTCAAAACTTTTTAATAGGCTTTGAATTATTTTCGAAGCTTATTATAAAGCTAAGAAAATGTTTCGTTACTTATTAAAAGTTTTATTTATTAAATGTTTTTTATTAATAAAATAAATTTTTATAAAGAAATATGTTCTTAATTAATAAGACAAACTTTGTTAATAATAAAGAAATTTTGCTTAATAATTGCATTAAATTTTAAAATCATTAAATTATAAAACCATTCATCGATCACCAACATATTCTTTTATTGCTGGCATAGCTGCAACAGGTTTACTAGTATAGTTTAAAGAACTTTTTACCAAATTTATGAGGTCATCACAAAACAAGTCAAAAACTTTATTCTCATTAAGAACATAACTTGCTAGATTAAAATAAAGTTTATAACATTATTTTTCTCTGGATCAATGATCTTAGCCTTAAATCCCTCAATAAGCTGATAGTAAAGCTTTCAAATTATTGTTTATGAGTTTGTTTGATAATTATAAATTTTCATTTCCTCTCTCATATAATGTGAACATGCAAAAACTATATCCAATTTCTGAGTTTTTTCATTAGTTTTTTTAGATTAATAGAAGTTTATTATTTTATTTAATAAAAGAAATTATATAATTATCAATAATTATTTAAGATAATTTATTAAAATATTCTGACAAACTCACCAATTGTACAAATTGCGTGCCAATGCATTGCATTTAGGAATGGTGATCAATTTATAATCTTACATATTTAACAAATAATAAGTATAGATTTTGTCTGTACATTTATAAATCAGAACCAAATGAAATAAGCATTAAATAGATGTAATAGGCTATTTTATTGAAATACAAAAATTTAGTGAATTTTGAATTACATTTTTAAATGACTAATTTAACATTTTTTTAGTCATTAATTGTGTGTAAGTTTTAACAATTTTTTGTTTCTGGTCTGATTTTTTAAGTTTTTGCTTTAATTTATTTCTATTGAAAGATTTTAAATAATGATATATCATAAGCATCACAAATAATTTTACAAGATAATTATGTGGAAAATCAGAGCATGGATGCTTAAGTTTTATTACAGAGCATTTTTCAATTAAATTCTTTCCCAAAAAATGTTTATATTTAACTACTGGAAATTCTTTCTGAAACAGTATGTTTTGTTTTTCTATAAAATCAGTAAATTCTACTGTAGGCATAATTTTCCAAAATCTCCTGCACTTGACTCATAGGCTTTGAAGTAGCAAAAGAATTGTGAAGAATCAGTAAGAGTAGAATTTGCATTTGCAAAACCTATACAAACATCACATGTGTGATGCTGCAGACATTTCTTAATAAGACATCCTGCCATATACAGATATCCATTTTTTTCATGGAATCATGATTATCATGGTCACGATGATCATGAGTATTTACTAACAATTCTGATCCATTATTTAAAGGCAAATTTACTTTCAAAACGTGGTCAGAAAGAATATCAATATCAGTTATACATTTATTAGAATCTTTAATACAATTAAATGTTATTAATTCTAAGGATTCTACATTAAATAGTAACTTTTTGAAAGCACAGATGAAATGTGAAGCAGTAGGATTTTCACAATTGCCTCCCTGTTGACGAATAGAACAAAAAAAAATTTTCAATACAGTCTTGATTAAGTCTTAGTAAACAAAAAAGAAAAGCCATATGAATTATGAAGAGTTTCCCATAAACTCAGGATTGCATTTAGAAATATAGGCCTACTCACCGTTCTGGATATTTTGGAAAAAGAAAGAAACTTTTCATGCTTTCTGTCCACAATTGTTTTGGCAATTTACAGCAGAACATCACCTGTAGCCTCCCATATTCTTTAACTGTAACCTTACACTTAATAAATCAAAGATTAAGTAGTAACAAATGTTTACAAACTGCTCTCACTGTATATCCAAGCACAGAACAATTATAAAAACGATCTCTCAAAACGGCGAAGTAGCGCATGCACATAAAAACGGAGCTACGCCGAAACAGCAAAATTTTACCTCTGTATGTTATTTACTCTGTGGCAGGGCTGTCCAACCTGCAGCCCAACATAAAATCGTAAACTTCCTTAAAACATTGAGATTTTTATGTACTTAATGAAGTTAATGAAATTTTTATTATTTAAATATCATACCTATCTACATTTCCTACTTCAATTTTTTAAAATATTTCTTATTTCAGTGATTAAAATTTCTTGACCCACTTTAATATTTTAAAAAATTTCTGAATGAAAAGAAGTCAAAGATTATTATGCTAAGATATTTTTGCTTATTTTTCATGGTGGATATCATATATTGTACATTATTTACTAACTTTTTTTGCTTAACAACTATCGCTAAAATTAGCATATTTTATGTGCGGCCCAAGACAATTTTTTTCCGTCAAATGTTGCCCAAGGAAGACAAAAGGTTGGCCCCTCTGCTATATAGAGAAAAAATATTTGATAAAATTTATATATTATTAGCCTCAAGCCATCAGCAAAAATACCAATATCAGAATATTTTAAGATTTATTTTTTATGTTCATCAAATATTATAAGTTTGAGTGATATATTAATAAGTATTTATTCTAGAAGAAAATATAATTTAAATACAGTCATTCTCTGAAGTTATATCATAGATTGTTCCAAGATAGTGATGTTATTTAAGGCAACATAAATTGAGTCAGATTTTCCCTTAAATGTAATGTTAAAATGGAGTGATTGGTTCCAGACAAAAACTTTTGACCAAGAAAATCAGGTATACTTATTCTGTACTTATGATTTACAAAAAAAATGAATGACAAATCAAACAACAATTTAAGAAGGAAATGGCATTTTCTCTTGAACTGAAACCAAGGCAATTGGATTATTAAGATCAAATAATGAAAATTATGATTAATAAATCTTTAACCATATCTTAAATAAATCAAGTGTTGAATTTTGTGAGAGAAATTCTTCTTCTAAAACAAGCATGCATCCTTTCTATGCCTTGCTTTGTTGTTGTTGTTTGTTCAAATCAGCCTTCAAGAATTTCAATGCAAGTTCAATAAGTCCAATCCCTCACTTGGTTTTGAAAGTGTCATGATCTGATTTATTGGCTCGTGTTAAAATCAAATTCTTCAAGCATGCTTTACTTCCATATTTCAGTAAGATCATTAAGTTCGTTCCTCATTGTGAGAGTTTAGCATCTCAAAAACATCTTCAGAAATAACTTCCAAATCAAGTTTGCTGCCATATAGGCTTCTGTATTAGCTAGGCATCAGGATCAACTTTTGGAATGGTATTTGAATTCTGAATAAGCTATGAAGAAAAAGGGAACTTACTCCAGGTGGCCTTTATTCTTTTGTTAGCAGCATCTGCCATTCCAAGGATAAATGCTATGAGTCTCCTATAATAGTTGCTTCAGTTCCTATAATAGTTGATATTGAAGGCTTTCCAGAAATCTTCAATATCTTTTATTAAATTTTACACTCGTTCCATCATACTTGATACTAAGGAGTCAAGTATTTCAATGGCCATCATAGGCTACTCATCCTTGAGTGAGGTCTTCCTTTCTTATTTTATATTGCTTTTCTGCTGGAGGTAACTAAATGGCAGGGATATTTCAGCATTTACCGTAGATTGTCTATGCTCATAGTGCTATGCAGTGAACAATGGGTTCAATGAACTGGGCTAAACCTTTTTTTGAAAAAATCGGGAGTATGGAATCTGGAATTGAATCCAAATTTTCCAAAATAAAGTGCAATATAATTCCACATAGTTGACATATTGTTCACTATAAATCAATGGAAGTGGTTCAATTTTTCACCCAGAGGCCATGATTGGATCCAAATCCTAAATCATTGAACAGAATTGGACAAGGGAGTGTGTTTGGAGTTGAAGGAGATAGGTAATGTTATCAATAAATTGATAATATAAAACCACTGGAATGGAATATATAGATTAATTAGTTATTTTGATTAAAAGTGGGTCTGAGGCAATGATGTAAATATGGGACAATGTAATGCAAGATGATATAAACCAAGATTCCTGTATATGTTTATTTTTGCTTATATCATGTACAAACTGTTCTTATTTAATGAGTTACCTGGTTTAAAAATTTTTTCAAATATGAAATATCAAAAACATTGGAAAATATGAACCTTAATTGCAATAAATAAAGACTAAACAGTCATAAAAAGGCATTCCATTCCATATACAGTAGGCGCCCTCTTAACCGGCCACCATGGGACTGAACCCTTGACTGGATAACGAAATGGCCGGTTAAACCGAATTACATATACAGTATACAATATATGGATTTATGATTCCAGAGCCAGTCGTTCACTGTACTCTTTCCTACACTGAGTTCATCACAGATACGTTTCACTGGTTCACCTTTGTCTATACGTTCTAAAGCATTTAATTTTTGTTTCGTCATCACTACATTTCATTTTTGTTTTTCGCTCATTTTTCCAACGAAAATTTTTTCACAAACTGAATTACAGTAACTGAGTAGAAATAACCATGTACACTGCTTGCACAAAGCAATAACAATGTCCACTGCTCAAATAAATAGAGCAATTAATAAATACCTGGAGGGTCGAGACAAACATGTCGTGACAGGCGGTGACAATTGCCGTATGAGTCATTTTGTTAGATGAATGGCCGGTTGAACCGAGGCCAGTTAAGAGGGCGCCTACTGTATATATAAATATACAATTGTGTATGACTGGGTGTATAGCAAAAACTCCATTGTCTGCTACAAATCGAAAAATTAAAATGGCAGTTGAAAAGCAAAAATAGAATGCTCTCTGAAAAATAGAATTTATCAGCATATTAATTAAATAAGCTTCCATTCTTGGTTTCTGTCTAAGATAATTGTTCATCTATATAAAAACTCATTTATTTTTATTAATAATAATGAAAAATAAAAATTCTTCAGCATTAATATGAAATAAATAATTTCTATATTATTATAATTTGCATGATTTTAAAGCTATATTTTCATTTCTTTAGATAAATAAATTATGTACAATTATTTAGCAGCATACAACATAATCATAATTTATGATTAATTTAACATGCTGTATATAATTATGATTATGTTGTATGCTGTATATTATATAGAAAAATGTTAGGGGGTCGATGAAGAAAACCATTCTTTTAAAGGGGGTCGATGCAAGAAAAAGGTTGAGAATCCCTGATCTAAACAAATGAAAATAATAATGATATTACAAAGATGAAATTAGTTTAATACACATCGTTATGACATACTCTTTCGATGAACGATATCGTTCTATCCAAGTTTTTGGTTTTCATTTAATATCAATGAAATTATAACTGCAAATTAAGCAGAGAATATTATTTTTCGATAATATATTTCTATAGCTCTCTAATCATTTCTTATTTGAAACATTTTATTTCTTTCTACAGTGCGAACTAACTTACGCAAGATATAATCACAATTTGAGATAGGCTCCACTTCTATGATTTATGATAGTAATTTAGAACATACGATTCTAGAATTTGCTATATTTCTCATTTATTTCATTTCTCTTACAGATTTACGTAGAAAAAAATTTTATTTGAATTTTTATCGACGAAATCTGATTGATTAACTGCGAAAACTTCATAAAATTTACTTCGTATCTTTTAGATACCCTCTCTTTTGAAATTTTAACAAATATTTAAAGGAATATTTTCCACAATACTGAACAATACAAATAGCCGAAAAGTGTGCTATGAACGTGTCTCATTAAACTCGAACGGTTGGTGATCACAAGACATTCAGAGAATTACATTTGTTGTGATTGATGTGGAAAGGAATGACGTTTCATCTCTTTCTGACTTTCTGTTACATTAAGTTGAAATGAAAGCAATGAACATAATCATTATCTAAAAGCGAAAGGACGAAATTAAAAACCAAAAGTGACAACTAGTCCCAAGAAACTTTTTCCATTAATTTTAACTTAAAAAATAATGTAAAAGATTAAAAATTATTAAATAGAATTTATCTTTAAAAATACATTTTTTTTAAATAATTATTTAAATGCTAGAACCGATGATTTGGCTTATAATTTAATATTCGAATTTCAAAATAAGTTGTCAGAATTATGTTTGTAAAAGTGAAATGCTTAACATGAAGATAATTTGGCATAAATTTTATTAACCCTTTAAAGATACCCAATCACCATCGAGTACACAAAACGTCACCATGCGTCTCGTTGCCAAGACTCGTCTTATTGCGTCGCTTTCCTACTTACTACCGGATAGTAAGAAGGCGAGCGACGCGTCTACGCAACGCGACACTCGTGACGATTTGTGATTGGCTAGCTTTAAAGGGTTAACCGAAATAAATATCCTCTTATATTAATATTTCACGAAATTAAATATTAATACTTCGTTCTCCTTCGAGAAAACAGTCTTATTTATTTGGAATACCGAATGTTATTAAATAAAATTCCCTTAGTTTATTCTATTCTTTGCTAACATACATTAATCATAATGTTATCAAGTGAAAATTTTTTAGTACTTGCCGTGTAATTTATTTTTTTATTATTTTTCTTTTTAAAAAAATTAAAAGTTAAAAGAAAGTGATTGTAAATACAATTGTACTTTAAAATAAAAAATATGATAATATTCTCATCACAAAAAGAATTTTCAGAATAAATACTTTCGAATTTTAAAGTTTAAATTATTCATTTAATATGAAGAGTTACTTTAATGAAAAGTATCAAAAAGTTCTCTTTTTTTTTAAATATTTAAACATATTTTTTTTATTAAAATTATTACTAATTTTTACACCACTTTTTGCTGTTTATTTAAAATTATAATGTGTTTTGTGTTTTTTTAATGTTTTTCTTTTAATAATCATGGATATTATTCACTAAAAGTTATGATGATTGTAAATACTCAAATATAATTATTTTAACAATTACTTAATCATATTTTTCAACGTAATATTTTGTAACTTAATTTAAACTTTTAAATTTTTAATCGAGAAGAAAATTATTTTTTAAACTTTTCAATTGTTCTTCGAAAAGATAAATTTTTTGACAAAAATTTGATGTCTTACAAAATCAATATACGAATGACGAGAGTTGATTTCTTTCCTGGCACACTAAAGAAGGATTTTTGTTACAAGTAAGAAAAGATATTTTTCATAAATTGAAAAAAAATATATAAAAATTTATACAACAGCCGTACGAAATAGTACGAAAAGCAATATAATGTAGTTAAATGTAAATTTAGCACTTCTTAATCCTATAGGCGGAAAGACGTTTTTTTTAATACACAAAAAAAAGAATAAAAATTGCAAATTTATACTTTATTTAATTGTTAACAATCACATTTGCAGTTTCTATAGTTCCAATTAATTCTAGAAAATTTATCTCCGTCTAATTACAAAAAAAAACAAAAAAAATCGAATGGTTACAACACAATAATTTTATCTTAAATGTTGTAAAAGTGATTTATTATTATTTTATGAGAGAATTTATAAAAAGTTTCGATCAATCCTAGCACAATTGCAGTTTTATCAGATTAACGAAATTAAACTTTCTTAATTCTGTTTTAATTTTACTTACTTAAATGATTAATTACAACAAATACAATTAGTCATTTTGTTATCTTTCCAGGAGGACATTCTTCTATTCGTCATAATTATCTTTAACCATTTTCCATCGAAAGCATCATCATAAATTTGCATTTATGAACGTCTCCAAAATGTATTCGTTAAGTTGAATTAATAATAAATATGAAAGAAATAAAAATAAAAAAACTAGTAAACAGTACGAAATCATATATTTTTAGCTGGTAGCATTTAAAATTTTGCTTCTATAATAATTTTAAATATTTTATGATTGATTACATGATCAGGTATAATATCCCTAACTATAGACAAGCAATTTAATGTTTAATGTTTTTCATTAAATCTCTAATGAAAGACATTAAATATTTAATATTTACACGAATTATTTGAATAGAATGAAATTTCTCTTATAAGAAGTGGTGTTAAAAAATAGCACTAAGTTGATTATGTGGCATTTCAACAAAAATTATTTGAATAGAATGAAATTTCTCTTATAAGAAGTGGTGTTAAAAAATAGCACTAAGATGATTATGTGGCATTTCAACAAATATATATATATATTTTTCTTAGTGAATAGAATTTCAATCACCGAAGGAAAAGATGAAAACATCCGAAGTTTGTTTTCTAGTTCAAGCTAATGGATAAAAGGTAGGTACAGCCATTAAGATGTTCTTCTTTGGGAGTAATGTTTCTTCTGTACTTTAACCGATATGTGGTTTCATAAAGATTCGCACAAAAAATATTCGAAATTACCTAAATTACCGGATAATTATCTAATGGATGACCATGATATTCATCCATCATTTCTACTTTATTTGCATGGTTAAGATAACCAAATTACTTTTTAAACAAATTTCGAAAATGTATATAGTTAAATTACTTCCCCGGAAATTTTTAAAAATTATATTCGTAGTATACAGTAATGATCAAATATATAGAATTACTGTTTCAGATTCGCTTAATAAGTTGCAAAAGCTAACAGTGACTTCGAAATTTCTTCGATAAAAATTTTTATTGCGAAAAATAATTAATTATTTATTTTTTTCCGGATAGAAAAAATCATTATGCATTTGAAAAATTCATTACTTTTAATAGGATTATTGAAAATATTCATTTTTTTTTTTTTAATTCATTCTATGAAATTCCATAAATCGGATGATTGAATAATGTTAAAAATAATTCAATTTCGATATTTTTAAGATAAAATTTTTTCTTTAATAAATACTTTGTTAATTTTTAAATCATTATTTGCTTTTTTCGTTATTTATTTATTTTTTTGATGGAAGGAAATTCAATTAATCCGATAAAAATTAAATAATGATGTACAAATTCGGATAAACTCTTTTAGTAAGAGGAGTAAAAAAGAGAACTTAAATTAAATGGCATAAAAATTAATATGAAACTTTATATAATATCTTACGTATAAAATTTAATTCGAATCAATTAAAAACTAAGATATAACTTAATTTAAAATATTCGATTGCTCTCCATTTTGTTTAAAGCTATCGGACTTAAACAGTTTTAACATGATTAGCACGTACCTCGGTGTATATTAATAATAATTTATATAAACAGTAAAAAATAAAGATTAATCAGTTTAGAAAGTCCACTCAATCAACTCGGCTAACAATCAGCTAGAATAAATTTCCGTATATAATATTTTTTGAAAATATAAATTTCTCTCTTCACAATAACGAAAAATAAAGAAAAGTGAATTCTCCTAAGCGAGTATAAATCAAATTGCTATTATTTAAATAGCAGTTTAATTTATAAATAATAAATTTATCGATTGAAACTTACGAACATTTATACATAATTTCAAATCGGTAAAATTGCACAAGATATGAACTTTATAGCTTTCTCATCAGCCTAGTCATTTTTAATGCATTTCTGTCGATTTACACTCAATTTATGAAGTCATCATGCTTTTCCACGATAGTTATCTTGCTCCAATTATATGACAAATAGAATATAGACAGATCGAATCGCTTTTAGCATAAGCCGAAAAGCTCTATTGGTGCATTACTAACTTTCCACGAAATTAGAACTCGATTGTGATAATGTATACCATCATCACAATATTCCCACTAGAATAAGTTAAACAGTAAATAACTAAAAAAATAATTTATTTAATCAATTCAGTTCATATGCTTAAATATCAAATTTAGAAAACTGAGAAATAATTATTCAATCAGGAAATTTGAAGATGCGGAACTTGTTGTACTAATTTAATTATTCAATTAACATGTTTAAAGCTGTAGTCCAGCATTAAGGCTAGTTTGGGTGTAAATAATAGAGGGAATTATATTGTCGTATTGTAATTTGATTCTATAATTCAAAATTTAGTAAACCCGAAAGACGACGATAATAGGATTGTTATATAAGAAGTCATAGTTGTCTTATGCGAAGACCATCGAAATTTTTTTTTTTAGAAATTTTGCTTTATAAATTATCAAATATAAAAGTAAACACTCGAAAGATATGTTCTTAAATATATCTTTCGAGTGTTTACTTTATATTTAATCCTTTATAACTGATTATTTTATCGTAACTAAGAAGTTTCTGTAAAGCAAAAATCATTATTTAAAACTTAATGGGAACAGGATTTTTACCTAACTGATTTACTTTACATTTGATATTTTAAAGCGTAAAGAATAATTTGATGTGCTCATGCAAAAAAATAATGGTTTTTATAGCAACAAATATGAAACTCGACTGTTCGGTATACTTTATTTTAGTTAAAAAAATTGTTGCAGGCATATTTCCAAACTTTATTCTGATTTAAATAATTATTAAATTTACAAAAACTTTTTCGCCTGAAAAACTTCGAATCATTATCGACATAAGACTTTGTTTTCGTTGTTATAAAATTTCGAGACTTTTCGTAAAAATTTTAAGAAAACTTTTTAATTAATTTTGTTTACAATGGGATTTGAATATACATTAACAAATTAATTTTTAAATATTGAAAATTCTAACTATTCGATCCTTTCCAATCGATTATTTTATCGATACTAAATAGTTTCCGCATAATATACGTAAAAGCAAAAACCACCACTTAAAACTTAATGGGAACAGGATTTTTATCTAACTGATTTTTAGCTGTTTTTTTTTTTACTACCGACTTTCTTTTCAGCAGAGTATTTATTGGAAAATCTTTCCTCGAATGGCGATCGATGATGTCTAATTTCACTCTGGAAAGTGTTACGTATCAGGTATTTTTAGATTTTCCAAAATTAATTTCTAACATTTTGTAATCTAAATATACATATTTATTATTCAGGTAATATGCATGTAACCTAAGAAGAATACTGTACGTAATTCAATATTTTTACGGAACTATAATTAAATTTTACCAAATTAATGAAGATTAAAACAAAATCTTTAATTAATCGATAAATTTTACGGATCGAATATAAATGTTTATTCATTAATCGAAGTAGTTATCATTAATTAAATAAAAGTTTACTTAACAGTAATTTGAAACTTTATAATTATTTAACTTTCAAATGATAACATACTGAGATTATAAGCTGCTAAAATTATTATATTATATGATGATGGCTAGTTAGCAATCCAAAAATATATATATTTTAATAGCATCAAACAAGTTACTAACTACTGTAATGAGTCATAATTCTAAAAATATCACATAAAAATTCAAAAATAGAAATTTATTATTTTAATACTCGAAGCTCTTCATTAAAAGAAAATATCATTAATCTTAATGCTTGAGTCGCTTCCATCTTGATATTTATTCTCTCTCTCTCTCTCCACCGAAAGCATCTTTTAATTAATGATTTTACATTCTATTAATTATATTTCAGAAAGCGTAAGTAGAATTTTAGTAACATGTTTAACAACTAATTGCATTTATAAAAGCCAATTTTCTCTTTCCGGTTGCTAAATTTGAAAATTTGATTATGAAATTCTTGAATTCAAATTATCCGGAAATCCTTTAAACGTTCTGTGACGAATATGAATTAATAAAATTAGACGATAAAATATAAATCATGAGATAATTTAATTACATACGATTAAAATAAATTCATGGCGATATTTTTTTTTAAATAAAAGTAATATTAAAATAGAAAAACTAGCTTTATTTAATAGATTTAACCGACAAGAAATTTAGAAACTGTAAAATGATTTTTTAGAGATGTTCCGAGATGCGGAACTAGAGAAATATATTCTGAAAGCATCAACACAATAAAAATTTAAAATAGGTTATGTAGGCGTAAGATGATAACCGTTTCTTTATTGCTCAGTTTTCGTGAACTATATACAATTTCAGAGTTTTTTTTTTTTGTAGCTTGTAACAAATTCAATGGCCTACAGTTATTGTCTAAGAGAAGAACCTTCTATAAATGTGGAGAGACAGGAAGACAATATTGCTATCAGATAATCTTGTTCAACCAGAACATAACTTATGATATTTTCTTCCTTGTATCGATTTTCGATGTTCTAATCTCACCTCACCAATTTCGCACGAATTCTTTCGCTATAACCCTTTGCAAATTACATTTCATAAATACACGAAATGAATCATTTATTTCGATTAATTAACAAATTTTAATTATAATTTTTTATCATCTTTTAAAAAATGTTTTTTTTTAATTTTTTTATGGATGATAAATATATATATTTAAAAAAATTTTGATTTAAATTCTAAAATGTTACGAATAAGATCGTTTCATTTTGTATTATTTTAACTGTTATTGAATTAAATAATTAATTTAGATTTTTGTTTATAAAAATTTTAATATTATTTTTTATTACAATATAATTTATTTTCATGATAGCAGAATCTATATCTAAAACTGAACACGGTGAATAAAGAAAAAATTTAAATTTATCCTATAAGTATAATGCATAAGCTATTCATAAAAATAAATGAAATTACAGAATTTATTATCATTTTTTTAATAAACTTAATAAATATTTTAGAAATCATACTAATGGAAAGTCAATATAGTTTACTTTAATATTATTTTATTTTATGATCATTTTTTATATTAAATAAAATTAAAATAATGCAAAAAGTTTTGTGTTATTGATTTTAAATTTGCTACAATAATTTGGTTTTTTTTTTTGGCCCTGACATTCAATTGAGAAGTAAAGCAATCTTTAAAATATTCAAATTAAATTAATATTGATAAAAACTATAACTTATTAAAAAACTAGTTTAACACACAGCTGAAAATATATCATCTCATAAAGTAAATCTTTTTTTTCTTTTTCCTGAAATAAATTGGGAATTTCGTGGAACTTGAATCTTCCAAAATAAAAAAAGGAATCTGTGATTTGGTCTTTCTCTAACTTGATAACATCCCAACTGTTCTTTGTGAGAAGCAAATACACGAAAGGGAACAGTAATTACCCGGGTTCTCTTATCAGATCGATTGAATACTGAAAGACTAGTCATCCTTGTTGTTCAAAGCCTAATAATTTGTTTCAAAATTATTTATTATTTAATATCAATATTTTTATATATACATTATAAAACGTTTTCATAATCTCTATCTAAAAAGTTTCAGTTTTTTTCATATATTATAGTAGGAAGCATAAAAAAGATTAGCAATCATAAAAAAAATTAAGCTGAAAATTTTATCTGCGAGCTATAAAATCCTCAGAATGACTTCTATATTTTTTTCGTTCAAATTATTGTATTTTGTGGATGTTGTTATTCAAAAAAGTGTGTTGAGAATGACATTAAATTTATGAGTTTAATATGTTTATAATTCAACCGAAACCAAATTATATTTTGATTTTAAGAGTTATCTATTGTAAGAACTCAAAACCAATTTTTGTTCATTTTATCAGAGTGGAAAAAACCATGCAATGAATTTGTTCTTATTTATTGTAGTATATAAAATGTTTAAAATTTTTTAAATAGTTTTTTCTTATATTTATCGAGTTTAAAAAAAAAAAAACAAAATTTAATTTTAAATTATAAAATTATTTCCTACTAAATTTTCTGTATGTTAGAAGAAAAATATAAATATATTAAATTATGCAATAATTTTTTCTCTATTACAGAAATGAATAAATTTACAAGAAGTTAAAATATAAGAAAGCTTTTATCAATTCTTAACATTATATTACAGCAATAAAATTAAAAATTTAATTTAATTTATAAGAAGTATAAATTTAATATACAGTATTTGAAGGACTTTGCAATTCTTTCTCATGAAGGGCATCCAATTCATTGATTCGGATCAAATTTATTTCAAATGATAGTTCTTTAAAAAGGAAAAAGTTGAACAAAATTTTTTCTTTGATATCACTAATATACTATAAATATAACAAATAATTTTATGTTTCATTTATTATTATTATTATTATTAATTTAATCTATAAATGCTAACTATCTAATATTAACAGAATAGATAACATTAATTTTTATTCCAGAACCTTTCAGTAACAAATAATATGGCAGAAATTCAAGATAGATCATATTTGTATCTGAATTGTTTTATTGAAAATTCTAATTATAAAAAAATTTAATAAACAGCATGTTAATTCTCTACTTAAATATTATTACTTTCAATTATTAAACAGTTAACTTAACTGCGAGTTATTCAAGATGACTTCATTTTGGCTTATGTAGTATATAAGTTGTTTCACTATTCATGAATATTTTGTGCTTTATTTTAAATGAACAATGATACGATACTATTTTACATGACTTAATTAATGTATTGGTTTTAATTGAAGGATTAGAAATAAAAATAAACACAATTTTTTTTTTCTTCTGATAATTTGTTAATAAATTACATTATTTAACTTTTAATATATCTATATATGAATTTTTTGTTTATTTATTAAATAATACCTATTTATTTTTCACTAAAACATGTCTGTTATTTTCTAAAATAATTTATAAAAATATATTTTGACGAGTATGATTTTCTAACCGATTACTGACATTCACTAGCAAATGGATCTATAAATTGTATGTTTAGCATCTTCCATTTAACAGATCCTTGAGTTGTTTGTTCACTATATGAAAAATGAAAATGCTTCCTTACCTTTGGTTTTTGATATATATATTTTTTATTTGTTTTCTTTAAACTTATTCACCGGTGTTGCTAAGCTTTATTATTGAGAAAATATGGGCAATCAATTTCAATCTGTATTATTATTTTCTTCTTTATAGCAATCACCATTAATAAATGGACGAAAAAGATAAATTTTCTATAGGATGACATAAATTTCTGTTCGAAGCATTTTTGATAAATGCTTGTCATAAATATCAGAAATAGCATTAATAGTTACAAATGGCAAGACCAACCAATAGATTTCACATACTTTTGGAAGATTAAAAGAAGTAATTGGTAATAGCTTGAATTCCTAAAGGTGATCTATTATATTGGCCTACGAACTTAGAAAATAAAGATATTCGAATATATTTTTACTCCATTTAACTAAACAAATGCATTCATTTCTTTAGATTTGCATCTTGAATGATTCAAATATATATTTATTGCGATTTAAGAAATGATAGCAAAATTTTTTGACAGTCTCATAAAATGTTATTGTTTTATTTAAATGCTCCATCTGCTTAATCTTATCATTATCAAAAAAAGTTTGACATTTTTCTATCAGAATATATTAATTAATAAATTTTTGAAGAAGAAATTCATACAACTGATTTGAAGTAAAAAACATGTTTCCAATAAAGAAGAATTTCACGAGTCCGAGAATAGGAATGCTATTAAATAAATGCACTTTCTGTAAATATGAATAGTTCTGGAAATAGTTGAAATTTTACATATTTATTTTCATATTATTGAATATAAATTTGCTCAATCTAAATAAATTTCATTATTATTCTTGAATAATTAGCTATAATTGCTTCATTTTCCTTAATCGGCCATCATTGCTCGCATACTAAAAGATTGTTTAGAATCTATTGTCTCCAAAATCCTATAAAAGCAATAATTATATTGTTGTTTTAATGTCTAACATTTAAAGTTGTCAGTAAAATTACTAAGCAAATAAAATTGTTTCTGAATTTATTGTATAAAATAGTAAAAGATTAACGATTTGAAATGCTATGAAAATTGACATAGCATTACTCTTATCTCATTACTGTATTTGAAATATAAACTATTTTACATAAAAGTAATTGGCATAAATTTAATCGCATAAGCTTTTATGAAAGTTAATATATTATTCTTAATTAGAATGTTTTATAATGCCTTCCGAAACATGCCATTGACTATAATAATTAATTTATTAATATCCTACTTTCCGAAGGAAATTGAAGATTATAAGTTTACAAAGCTGCTTGTCTGACTATGTGCCCGACTTAGCAACGTTTTAACTTATTAGTAGACTTTATGAAATTCGGTAAAGATATTCTAATATGATCGGGATTTATCGAATATTAAAATAATACCTCATGTTTATCAACATAATAATTGTAAAAAATTTAAAAAAAAAGATGAATATTCAAACTTCTCGAATAATCTTTTAATATCTTTTGAAGTACAGTAATTAATGGATTTTTATTAAATTTAGCATGGTTAACTATAGAAGATGATCTAGATTATTCATCAAATAACTCTTTCAATATTTAAAAATGGCGGATGTCCAAACGTCTAATATTTCTTGCTAATAATCAGTTAATTATTTTTATTAGTTTTTATGAATTTCACTAGAGTTAACTCCTCTAGTTTATTATTTACAGAATTATTTACTTAACGAAGAATTGATGACTAATCTCATATCAAAATCGGCTTTAACTCAGCCGATTTTGATATGAGATTAGTCATCAATTCTTCATTGAGTAAATAATTCTGTAAATAATTAACCGACTCTTTACGAAGATATCCGATTCTTGGAATGATGGAATATGTTGGAATAAATGTGTCTTCAAAGTCATTTTCATTAATAAGGTATATTTAATGAAATTTAATAAAAATGAATCAAATAATTTATTAGTGGAAGATTTAGAGAATTAAACGTTCTGAATTTTTAATTGGTTCGAGTTAAAGATTAATTAATCTCTAACTTGAACCAACATATTTATTCTAGCATATTCCATCATTCCAAGAATCAGATATCTTCGTAAAGAGTCGGTTAATTATTTACAGAATTATTTACTTAATGAAGAACTGATGATTGTTTTCATGCTATTATTTTATTGAGATCATTTTCTTTTACTGATTTAATCCATATTATCATATATAAGTGGATAATTTAAAAGCTTCTGAATTGATTGTAATATCGAAATTCATGTTTCTATAACTTACAGAATGCTTGGATTAAATTTATCCCAATATATAAATTATAATTTAGTTATATGTATTGTTACAGATTGATTTTATTTAAACTAAATAATTTTCTAATAATATTAATAATTGCTAAACTGTTGTCAATAAATTTAGATATATGCGATTATAATTAAAATGATTAACTAATTTTTCAGACGGAGTTCGTTTAATCTACTGAATGAAATTCTCAATTTTAGAATTGATATTTCATCCATTACATAAATAAATATGACTTTTCCTTAAATTTATGCTATTATTTTGAGATGTAATAAATATAGTATGTATAGTATAATATACAAAGATGTTCCATAAGGATCAATTTTGAAATTTTTTTCCATTATGTTTAATCTGTATATTTAATATAATATCACATTTGTTATCAACTATAAATCATATATATAAATCAAAGACTGTACCGAGAAAATAGGTTTGTTGTTAGAATACAATAGCATCTTTTGGTTGATGATATTATTTTCATATTAAATCGTTATCCAAGTAGTGGTTTTTAAATTGTAGCAAGAAATTTCCTTCTCAGTTTTTGCTTTATTTTTATATATTAAATGTTTTATAGTAGATATACTGTAACTTATTTCTTTTATATGAAAACTACTCTCTAAGAACAGTATGCTAACAGATGTCATTAAATACCTTCTATTTTATGTTCAGCTGTACCGAAATATCAGAAAATCTTAAGCAATATAAGAAACACACATATCAAATTTGAATAAAATCAGTTTAACGATGAAGTTTATAATAGTATTTACAGAGAAGGAAATCCTTTCCTCTATTATTCTTCAGTTTTGCTCGGTTATACCGAACGTTTCATGAAACCTTAGATAATATAAAATACAACCATGTGCCAAATTTAACTTAAATTGGTTGAAAAGTATAACCTATAAAAATGTTTGCGGAGGAGGAAGAGGAGAAAGAAAAAAGATAAACGATGCTATTTTCCTTTTTTGTACTTCTCTTTCTTGATATTTCAAATTTTTATTCTATATCCTGTCGAATACTTCTCCTGAATAAATTGATAGATAAATAACATTTAACATAATCATAATTACAGAAGATTGAATTTCGGATGTAATTATTCATGTAATAAGAGTATATCTCTAAGCCAAGTACTGTGGTACTTGGCTTAGAGATATTGCTGTCATTTGATAACTGATTTTAATATCTACCGTCTACATTAGCAATTTAATAATTATGCTAATTCTATGAATAATTATCAATTTTATCTATGTATTGAAAATCAATATCTACAAGATCATTGTTAAGATTCCTTTACTTTCCTATCATCATTTATCTTCCTTCTTCATTCTTCCCATGTCAAACCAATGAGTAGTGCCTTCTCTCTCTAAAATATTTCCATTGTTAAGATTAAGAAATTAGGTTGTATTATAAAGTTCAATAATAGACATTGGCAAAGTGGAAGGATCAGAAGAGCCCACAAAATGTATGAATCTTAAAAGAGAAAGACTGCAAACTTAAGACCCTATGTGTTAGAAAAATTTTGTAAAACAATAATAGACATTGGCAAAGTGGAAGGATCAGAAGAGCCCACAAAATGTATGAATCTTAGAAGAGAAAGACTGCAAACTTAGGACCCCATGTGTTAGAAAAATTTTGTAAATATTACTGTAATAAATTTCCATATTCTTTATACAAATTTTACTCTTATGAATAATTTATTATTTAAAAATTAAAAACATAAAATTTGTAATATGTTTAAAATTTAGGAAAAATTATAAAAATTAATCTAATAAAACATTGTTTTCTGAACTGAAAGCTAATAATACAATAAAAACATCTTTAAAATATAAAAAAATATTATTAGAAAAAACTAAATTGTCTTCTTATCAAACTTGCTATTTTGTTATAATTAAAGAAGCAGGATTAAAACGAAACATTGTTTTCTGAACTGAAAGCTAATAATACAATAAAAACATCTTTAAAATATAAACAAATATTATTAGAAAAAACTCAATTGCCTTCTTATCAAACTTGCTATTTTTTATAATTAAAGAAGCAGGATTAAAATGTATATCATCAAAGTTATTTTCAATGGTATTCTTCTTCACTAAATTTCATAAAAATTTATCCAATAGTTCCAAAGCATAGGAGATAATCTCAGATGTTTGAATGCCCACCATTTTTAAATGGTTAAAGTATAGGATTAAAACATAGTGCTTCTAGATAATTTATAATTATAGAAATCTTTTCTGATTTTCATGAAAATTTACTAATTTATTAAAAGTTATTATGTGGAGCATTCATCTAGCATGATGATCTTACGATAATTACTTTTTAAATTCGATAATTATTTTCTTTCGTAAAATAGATTGTAAATCATTGTCTTCCCCAATCATATATTTATATCTGAAGAAGCCGTATATATCAGTTGCATGGGCCAAACTTTTTCCTTTATAATTACTGATTCTAGCATGCTTTAAAGATCTGAATTACAAATGTACTGATTAATGAAACTGCATAGAAATATTTTTTAATGAAAATGTTAACCAGTGCCGTGAAAAGCAGTTTCCTTTGGATGGAAACCAATTTTATTTCTTTGTTGAACTAGCGTAATGCTTGATTGGTTTCGTAATATCTTTGTTATGCTTGTATTTTCATCTCAAAGTTATTAAGTAGAAAATCAACATCCGTTTAGATAATCAAGGATCCCGAAAGAATTTAAGCGCAGAACTTATTTCTAAAACGATTGCAGATAAGTCACTGTCATACTAAGCGTGAGATTTGATTTGATCGTATCGCGACTTCTTTCTGTTCTACGACTTTCTACTTTCAATTGTACTAAGCAATGGGACCATTCTAAATTTCATGAGTCATCCACACTCGTAGTGGGATCAGACAATAAATAAAGAATGGGTTTTGATAGGACATCGGATTCTCCCTAAAAGAATCTAAGATAGGACCCTGAATCGATTTCAGTTGTCTAGATTAAAGTCTAGCTTTCCAGACTAAAGTCTATGTTTTCATACTGTTCAAATTGACTCTATTGGAAACGATGCTTAGCTCTACCAGAAAATTTATTGTAAATTATTGAGAAAATATTTAAAAATATCATCATAACGCGTACATATTAACCTATTTGAATAATAGCATTTATATATGATATTATGACTTCTTAAAGATCTAAATCTGCTAAAAATTATTGATTTTGCTAATATAATATTTTGATAACAGAAAAATGCTAATATCTTGCTCAAATATTATTGATTTAATGAAAATTACTTATATTATTGGGATTTTTAGTGATCAAATTTATATTTGTTGAAAATCATGTTATTTTGCTAATATAATATTTTGATAACAGAAAAATGCTAATATCTTGCTCAAATATTATCGATTTTAATGAAAATTACTTATATTATTGAGATTTTTAGTGATCAAATTTATATTTGTTGAAAATTATGTTATTACGCCAGTAAAATATTCAGACATTTTTCAAATTTCGATAAGCAGTGATAAAAATTTTAACTGCCTTCTTCACACAATATTTGTATGATTTGTTAAAATTGTACGAATATAGAAATTATACCATATTACTTTAAAAGAAATAGGGGAAAGTCAACTGCGAATCTCGAAAAATATATTTTAGAGCTAAAAGAATATAAGAATCATTAAGAGCGTATTTTCTGTATCTATATTTATATTCACATTTTAATAATTAGATTTTACTAGACTATATTCTAGAGTATAAAAGTACTATTGAATATATTTTCTAATATGTTTAGAGGAATTATAGCTTCTCTAGCCTCTATGAATATGCTATTAGAGCAAGTGTCTCCATTTAACTCTCAGCTGGTAACTATTTAATAGACTATTTAATATTTAATATGTAAACTTAATATTATTTAATATTTAAACTATTTAATATCTGGCTCCGAGATAAAAAAAAAAAAAAATTGATGTTGCCACTGATGCTAACTGTTCATAAAAATCAATATTTCTTGTGAATTTCTAAAATTATTAAATTTCTAAAAATAATTTTAAAAATCTTAAATATTTATTTTTTCGACTGTACAAATAAACTTTTATAATATAAACTAATTTAAACTTTTGCATTTCAATTCAAACTAATTCTAATAAACAAAAAGTAAGAATTTTATAATTAAAATTAAAAAATATATTTTACAATGTCTACATATATATTAATGCAAGTTAATAAATATTAATATACTGTATTTTATTATATTTGCTTTTCTAAGTAAATTTGAAGACACACTAACAATTTTTTTAAGAAAATTTAATTGTAAACATTAAATTTAATGATTAATTCATATTACAAATTAAAATTATTTAGCAGGTACTATAAATGCCTTTTCATTGTTATTCACTTATTTTCTATAGAATGGTATAATATATATGCAAAAAGTAAAACGTTTTAATCTCCATAAATGTAATCATAATTTATATCGTTGTATTCAAGATAACCGATTGAAATAAAAATACATTATTATGGCTTCTGACATTTTCCTCATGTTCTATAAATTCGATCTAAACGAGATTGAAAAATCGATTTAAAAAGAGAGTGTTATAATTTAAATATATGAAAAATAACCGATAAAATTAAATTAATTTTTCTAGTATTCTATTGGACTTTATATCGTTGTATTCAAGATAACCGATTGAAATAAAAATACATTATTATGGCTTCTGATATTTTCCTCATGTTCTATAAATTCGATCTAAACGTGATTGAAAAATCGATTTAAAAAGAGTGTGTTATAATTTGAATATATGAAAAATAACCGATAAAATTAAATTAATTTTTCCAGTATTCTATTGGATCTATTCATATATTGTATACGTTTCTATTCTACAACAAATATGAAAGCTGCTAAAGGTTTTTTGAACTATGGCTTCGCTCTAAGCAATCATGTTTTCTTATATGACATAACATAATAAAGAGTGACCAAGAAGACGTGAATTCACATAGAAATCTCCTTGTTAAACATCTGGCATATAGGAGATAGGTTTTATGTTTATTTGAAAACTTACATTGGACTATGTTTTTTCTAATTTTATGTATTAAACGATTTTTAATTTAACATCTTACTATAACGTGTTAAACCTGTTAAAAATCAAGAAATTTTTTCTAGTTAATCGATATTTAAATATAAAATTACTTAAATTACTATGTTTGAATCTCATACAAAGTTCTGGAAAGAAAGCAGCTTACTTTCTTTACATTTCTATCATTTTGGAATGATCAAAAATGTTAAATTAAATGCAATATAAAAATTGCTTTCAATAAAATGATTTTTTACATTGAGTTTCAAAAAATATGTAGAATTTATCAATTTGTTTAAAAGTTATTAAGAGATATTTTAGAAGTTTGAACATCTTCCTTTTCATCATTGATCAAGATTTGAAGAAAGTTTGCTAATTTTTCGTTAAAGAACACTTCAATGCTAACATCTTATAGTCGAAATTTTCAGAAGTGGGCATATTAGAAAAGTAAACTAGTTTAAGTAGTATATGTGATTTGAACGAAATGATCTTTCGTGTCTAAATATCATTTTCGAAAAAAAAAAATGATATTTTGAACAAATCTGTTATACCAACTGGTTTAAAAAATAACTACGGATCTCAGAAGTTTATCACATAATTTCAATCATTTCTAAATATTTGGAATTTAATGAAAAGGTTTACATTGAAGCTTTTCAATGTCAAGCTCGTTTATCGAATTTCATATAAATATACGAATTTGTTCAAAAATTATTGGAAGAAGATACACAGTTAGACAACAACAAAATATCTTATAAACCTCATTCTTTTAAAGAAAAATCAGTTAAAAAGCATTTCGTTTGGGTCATTAACCTAAAAAAACGTTTCGTAAACACTAGAAATGTTTTGAATCATTAATCTTGCATTCTCTTTCAAGTATCTTTTGTCAAATGTATCTCGTCGAAAATATTTTATCCATGAAACGTAAATAGTTATAACACTCCTTTAATTCCTCACAGTTCATTGAGATTGCTTTTCTAAAAAAATTTAAAGTTTAATTATTTGTTGATATGTGTTGTCATAAAAATAATTATACGTTAATTTTTCTTCTGCTTTTATTATTTTAAATTTAAATTTGATTAAATTTTGAAAATTTATCTTAAGTGACAAATTAAATCAAAAATATTCAACAAAAATAATGAATAATATAAAACGAAATGCAAACAATATTTTAATTGAATTTATTCAACATTCAATACATCATCCGATTTTAAATCGAATGGCTGAGTATTTTATCTCTATAATTATCTTTATATCTCCAAATAGACACATTAGTGTTTATGATGTTGTAATATGTAGCCATTGTATGAAATGACGTGACAAAACATATATCTCTGTGATTTTAATGACAAATTATCTCAAAAGCATCCAAATATTGTTAAACCCGCTAAATGGACGATATTCTGATACAATATTCTCATAATTCAGCAAAATAGCAAAATCGATACATCTGGTCATATATTTTAAAATATTATGAGAAACAAAAATTCTAAACTAACTACACGTCTGGATAATTTTATAAATGAAATATCAAATAGCTTTAAGTCATTTGTTTGCTTCTATCCTTCAATATATTAAATTATTATTAAGTTATAATTATATGTAGCTGAATGAATCATATGGACAGCTTTAAAATTATATGAAAATATATTCATAACAAATTTATTCACACATATATAATCATTCATATAAAATATCGCTATAGATTTATTTCATTCATATCAATTCATTCTACGTTGGATAATATTTAAGAAATAATAAAAACTATACTTGATTAAGCAAGATAAAAACAATAAGATTAAAAACAGAAAATGGTACAAATTTAATTAACTTTTATATTAAAAAAAAAGAAATTTAAGTAAGAAATTCGTTTTTTTATATAGCAGAATAAAAGATTTAGATTATCAGATGACATTCAAAGTCCTTATATAGCCTCTCATATTCATGCAAGAAATAATTTCGAAAATTGTGTCAGTAGAGTTTAAAGAATGAAGAAATAGTAAGTAATTAATGTAAATTTATATCTTCGTTCTGTAACTGATAAAATTTATTTACTCAGATTATTCAGGAGATAAATAATTAATCAATACAAAAACTTTTCTGTTAAAAATTTCTGAAACATTAAGCGATCACAATTTTTACAGTAAAAATTATTCAATATTTAATTAAAATATTTTTAGTTTTAAGAGAACATATATACATTCAAGTTAAAAATATATTTTAAAATTTTTCAGAAATATTATTTGTTTTTAAAATAAATAAAAATGTTTTAAATTGAAGAATGATATAATAATTAGTGACTATTTTTGAATCAAAGGATTATTAAATAAATTAACAAGAAAAAACATTTCTATGATTAAAAAAATCACGAGTTACAAAGTACAAAAACTTGTCCCAATTTACTCCTAATAAACGTTGACATTTGAACTTGACTCAATTTTTTTCCCTAATAAGCGCTGACATTTGAACTAAATTTTGTCCAAGTTAGTAAATTGGACCCTTTCCCTAAGGAGATGTGGCTAAACTTTTCTATAAATACAATTGAAATTTATTATATTTATTTTTAGCATTGGAACATCATCTCTTTTGGCTCACTTTGACTCCCTTTTGAAACAGATACTTGTATAAATCAATTCTACTTTCACATGAGAATTTCTCAGTTTTATGAATAACTTTTCTTCATTCATGCCATTCCTAATTTTATAAATGCAGTAGTGAATAAAACAAATATTAAAATAATAATTTAAATTGTATTACTACTTGTTTTTCTTTAGTACAAAAAAAAAAAACATTTAAAAAGGCAAAAACTATATTAATTGTCTGGTAACGAAACAAAACATAAATAAAAATCATTAAAATATATTATACCATAAAAAGTAGAGTAGCCATTTCTTTAAGTAGTTCTACTCTGTTCTGAAATCGTAAATCATTTTAATACACCTAGAAACATATTTTTATAATTAATCATTCTTTCAAAAAATATCATTATTTCTATTTACACACGATACTTATAATCTTTATAATTTAGATTTTATCTAATCCTTTTTATTTTTAGATTCGCTTATCAAAACATCAATAATAAATCATAATGTTTTTTACTACGTTACGGGTTTGATAACTTTCCCTCCGAGTCTTTACAAAAAAAAAGCTTTACACGATGATTGATGCAGGTTGTTGGAGAAGTAACATTCTTCTCAATTACCTATTGTCTCTTCAGTCACCCAACGCTAAAATAGCAACCGACCTCAATCACAAGAAAATGACTGTAAGATGATATAAATATTACTCCGACACATCGTTTCGTTTTCATATTTTATTTTTCTCTAAAAACTTAACGAGATCTGAGATGTAAAATCGACAAGCATATTTCGAAGAGATTCGATATATTTCCTGGAAAAAAAATGGAATAGCTCTCTCGAGATCAAATGTATCTTTCAATAAAAATAGTATCAAAACAAATTTATCAATATAAGTTTACTTTTTCACTCCTCCTGTTGCGCCATTATCGTACATACCATGAGAGTAGACGAAGAAATAGGGGAAGAGAAGTAATGATGTTTATATACCGTACCTTTCCAAACGGTTAATGCTCGTTTGATGCGAAGGGAATCACCATAAATTGGTCTCGAACATTCGCATCCACGTTATTTCTTAGGAAACGAGTACCTCAGGCAGTTCGGATGAAAAGACGAAAAGCTTCTACCGAATAGATAGTTATATAAACAAGAATAGGTTTTTCCGCAATCGCAGAAAAAAAAAAAAAAAAAAAAAAAAAAAAAAAAAAAAAAAAAAAAAAAAAAAAAAAAAAAAAAAAAAAAAAAAAAAACAATTTTCTGTATGAATTGCTTTTACCTTTATGTTATCACCTGCATTTTCTTCCTAAATGCGTTCAGAGATTCTTAAAAGTTTATATAATTTTCGAATAATAAAAAATTTATAATAAATAAATGAAAAAACGAAAAATCAAATATGAATTTTAAACTTCATACTTTTCAAATATATTAATTGGAATTAATTAAAATATACAAATTTTAATAATCAGTTCATTAAAAAAAATTGAAGTACAATATACAGTACTAGATAAGTAGAGTTAAAATAACAAATAAAAAATATATTAATTGGAATTAATTAAAATATACAAATTTTAATAATCAGTTCATTAAAAAATTGAAGTACAGTATACAGTACTAGATAAGTAGAGTTAAAATAACAAGAATTTATTTAACTCTCGAATTTATTCCTAGAAATGTTTTTAGAAAACACCCAATGAAATTTTCAAAATTATAACAGCGAAGAAAATAGTTTGCGTAAACTTGACTTATGTAAATAATATTTTTATCCTGTTGGTTATTTGATTAGCACAGATGTATAAATATTGGATATATTTATTCATTTCTTTCTCTGATTTAGGAGATTATATTAATGGAATCGTTATTTTCTTGTCTTCATGATAAATATAGTGCGTGCAATTTAAAAGCGGTACGTAAGATATATTTGAGTCTTGTTTTTGTTGCGTTGGACTACGAGTTCTTTTCCGATGAAGCATGGTTTCATCTGAATGGTTACGTGTCTACAAAATTATCGAACATATCTGAAAATCCCCATCTTTTCGTGGAGTCCCCTCCACCTTCAGAAAATTGGTGTCTGGTGTGCGATATCCAGGCGGCGATTGGTAGGGCCCATTTTTTTGAAAACACAATACATAGTGAAAATTACCAAAACATTATAATGCAGTTTGTTGCATTCTTGGAACCAGAGGAACATCGGTGCTGGTTTCAGCAGGACGGCACAACTCCGCATACTTCCAATGAGACTATGGCTATGTTAAGAGATTTCTTTGGACACAGGATTATTTCAAAGAGACTGGCCCGCCAGATCCCCAGATCATTCAAGTCCGAACTACTTCTTGTGGGGGATTTTGAAGCAAAAAGTATACAGGCAGAATTCACGCATCTTAGAAGAGCTAAGGCACATCATCACCATACCGCTTTTAAATTGAACGCACTGTATTTCAAGATAAATTGAGTTAAAAACATTTATTACTTATTATATTTAAAGCTTTGACCATTATTGTTTACATTAAAAGCACAATTTTCTAAATAAATCGATTTATTTTGGAGGATATTTTTTAATTTCTACATTTTCAAACTTTTTTTTTGATAAACAGTAATATTGTAAAATTTTTTTATCTTTAATTTTTATATAATTTTTAGATAAATTTATTATATTTTTAATTATGTCCATCTGATTTCTTAGTATCCTCAAGAGTGGAAAGAGATAATTAGAGAATAAAAAATACTGTATATCCCTCAATCTTTTTATTTCACATTTATCTGAATGAAATTTCGTTTAGAAAATTCAACAAAAAATTTTTTATTTATCATGTTTATATATAAATATGAGCATAATAATAAATTGATGTGTTTATAACCGACAGAATGATAAAAATTCATGAGTAAAAATTTATTATTTTATTAATTTCACGTTACGAGTTCAGTCGCACATATTTCTTTTCTTTTATAAATTTATATATACGTACTGACAGTAGATATAAATTAATAAAGAAATATTTATGCAGTAAATCACGTACTGAATCAATTTTTGTGACTATTGTGTTAATTTAAAGAGAATAGAATTTAAATTTAAAAAAAAAGAAAGTAAATTTGAGAGATCACTGTGACATAAAATATTTTATTCATAAAGTTATCAAAACTTCAACAAATGCAGTCATGCTTCTGTAAATTCTTTCAAATTGAATCTCTTCTATTTTTCACCACAAATAAATTTATTTACAGTTCTCTTCCGTTTTCTTTTCTTATCGCTTCAATAGTTGTTTCTTAATCGTCTTCCACTTTCATTCTCTTTCAATTCTTTTTTCCACTTTAAAAATTATTTGGTGAAAATCCTGAAAAGCAAAAAATCAAATTAATTAAACTTCATAATTATTTTTGCATCTAAATTTTTTTTTTTAATTATAGAAATTAAATTTACTTGAAAATAAATTTTTATACAATTTCTATATATTCTACAGTATATTTTCTACTTATAGTTTATCTACATAACAATATGATTTTATACATATATCGTATTGTAATCGAAAATCGAATGCTAATCGTTGTAAAGTTTATCTACATAACAATATGATTTTATACATATATCGTATTGTAATCGAAAATCGAATCGTAATCGTTGTAAATACGATTTTTATCGAATCAATATTATAATCGAAAATCGTATTGTAATCGTTGTTAATACGATTTTTATCGAATCAATATTGTAATCGAAAATCATATTGTAATCGTTGTACGATTTTTATCGAATCAATATTATAATCGAAAATCGTATTGTAAACGTTGTTAAGTACGATTTTTATCGAATCAATATTGTAATCGAAAATCGTATTGTAATCGTTGTAAGTACGATTTTTAGTGAATCGTATTGTAATCGTTGTAAATACGGTTTTTATCGATTATATATTTATATAAATGGTATTGTAATAGTTTTATATATTTATATATATAACAATATTATTACTTTTATGAACTTTTTTATATTCTTTTTATATACGCACCTTATAGTTAAATATAGCACGTAAAAAGAACTTTAAATCGAATTTAAAAGCCATCAGATAAAAAGTTCGAACTCAAAAAAGTCAAACTTATTTTTTTTTATCAAGTTCTATTGTCAGGTTGCAAAGTGTTTTGCAATTGTTAGGAAAATAATCAGTGGCAAACTATTCAAAGTTGTAAATAGAATTCAAATATTCAAATCATGAAAAATAGGAACTAAAAAATAAAAAAAAAAAACCAAGCGTTGAATAATGGATTTGCATTATATCAACATATCAGTAAAACTAAGATTAGATAATATTTATTTATATAATTTTTGTTAATCTGTAATGAAATATGAAATTAAAAAGTTTGTGGTCGAAAGATAAAAATTAAATTTTAATCGAATATACGTCAAAAATTAATTTCTTAAATAAATAAATAAATAAATTCATAAGACGATTTTTAATTTAAAAATAAATTGTTTGCTTTGTAATAAATGAAATATAAACTTTAAAGAAAGAAAAAAAATCTAAGAATTTTCTTTTCTAAAATAAATCTACAACTTTTAAGGATTAAGTTGTTAAATAAATATAGTAAATTTTTCAGATAAAAAAAGATCTCAGAAGTTTCGGCATTATTATTATTACAGACAGAGAAGCGATTTTGTTTATAAGAAGAAAAATTTATAAAATATCTAAATTTTATTATTTAATCAACCAAAAAAAATAAAACAATTTAATGGAAATAGATTCATGTTATATCTTATTTTAAATAAATATCTCAGCAAATATATATTTTAAAACTTTTCCCCCTTTAAAAGACAAAAACAAGTTTATAGGATTTTCATATGTTTTTTAAAAAAAAAAATCAGATAAAAAATTTAATAAAACATTTTCTTTGCATACTTTAGAATAGGAAACACGACTATAATTTTTTATTGTTCGTTCGAGTGAAAAATTTCTTTCTTTGAAACATCCACTAAAATCCTTTCAATTTGTATGTTCTTTTCCTTACCTTTCTAGTTGAAAATTTACAAAATAGAGTTATTTCCGAGAACATTTTAATATTTTATTCGTTATTCTTCCGCAGAATAAATTGCATATTTTAAAGAATTCCATTCATTTTTATTAAGAGAGATTTAATTTTATTGAACGTAAAAAATAGCTTTCTTTATAATTGCATTTAAATTAATAATATTCACAAAAAAACATATACTTAAATTACAATTATCATAGTAAAACTTGATAGTTTTCGACAAACTAATGCATTAATCATGAGAGAATTGATGATCATAGCATTCGTTATTCGCTATTCTTATGATGATACGGATTGGTATTGTTGATTCTTAGAAAAATAATAAATAATTTTTATCAAAATAAAAAAATCTGTTGATATAAAGTATATCTCTAGAGATGTTATATTTTTTCTTAATATATAATGGATGAATAGTGTGCTTTGTCTAAAAAAATAACAACAAAAACGAACTATGATGAAGGGTTCTAACAAAAATATTTTGAAGGAAAACAAAAAGAAAAGAGATTTAGACACAATTTCTTGTTAAACATAAAATAATTTCACTTAAAAAAAAACACTTTCATGACATATTTTTATTCATAAAATGAGATTAAATCTATATAACAAAGAATATAAATATTTAATTTATTTCTATCAATCAGTACTAATATTAATAAATTATGGTTAAAATTTGTTAAAATTACAGATTTAATATTTTAAATTTATAGCTTAGAGAAATATTGCAGAACATTTATAATAGATTTTTACACAAGCTACACCGTTACATGTTATTCTCCATATTGCTATTTTCGAACATATATGAAAAAAAGGAAGAATTTTTTCTTCCTTACTTCAATGCCAAAAAAATCCGTCAAAATACAATATCTTAAGAAAAAAACCCTTTTAAAATTCAATCTATATATATAAGAAATATATCTATATATTGCTGAAGAAATGGCGAATCCAATAATAATACTTAAAATGTTCGAAATTAAATAAAAACTGTTTTTTTTTTTTTTTTTCTTTAAGGCATTAAATTCTAAGAAATACTTTAAATTATTGATGTTATTCTGCTGAAGCAAACAAAAATAAAAAACAAAATCATTCAAGGTATCAGAATTACCTGCTTGGCGAGATGCAGTTGCTATGACAACAAAGAGAAAATGAAGAAGAGATATTTCCATCTTGTTTGATTAAAAAGCTATTTAAAAATACTGGAATTTTTTGTTTTCCTGATTCTTTTTTTAGAAAATAATATGACTAATAATTATTTTAAATGATTGACGTAAGTTATCTTTATGTTTACAATACCAAAAAAATAAATATAAAATAAAAGAAACATTATTATTTAATGGTAAAGAACATCCTCTTTATAAATATTGTCTAAAAAATAATTTGATATAATAATAAGCTTACTGAAAATGTCGATTTTAAAATAATTTTTAATAGAATTAAAATTTAGCATATTTAAAAATAAAATTAATCCCGATATTCTGATTGATTAAATCCCTTTAAACGTTTCCAATTAAGTTATATATATATCTACACTACTTCATCTGTGGCTTTTAAATCTTTATAATCTTCTAGAATAAAATCCCTTTGAAAATTTCATTATAAATGATTTTAAAAAAGGAATTTTCCATCAGATAAAATATCATTAAAGTTTTTTTTATTTAGATTATCTTATTAAGTAACCATTATTTCTTTAAAAGAAAAATCTTTGAAAGGTAATTAGTTTTTATATTTTAAAGGTTATTATTGGTTTTTTGTTAAAATTTATATTTTTAAAAAATGTATAATTAATTTAAACATATTTTACGTATGCTTTTAGATTATTAAAGAATTTTTAAATTTTGTTCATAATATAAAAAGCAAAGAATTAAAATAATATGCTGTTAATAGTTTTTTCTCGAACTGTTAAAGGTTATAAATCTGAATGCAAAGATACGATTCTAATGAATACGATTACAAAGATCGAGTGATTCAGGAAATCCCATTTGGACTCATGAATCTTCTTCTTTATCTCGGGATTTCAACAAATGAGGCGATTGAGATGAAGATCAATGTTCTTTCACAATCTTAAATTTCTTCCTGATTCCCTAACAGAATAATAAAGAAAATATACATTTTACTATATTACATCTTTTAACGTTTATTGATTTATTTACTTATAAATGATAAACAGAATCACGAATTTATTATATTTTATAAATAATTTTCGCAGACGTGTTCTCTGATAATAATGAATATCTCGCCGAGTAAACGTAGGTCGAACATTAAAAATGCATTTAATTTCTTGATAAAATTATCTTTACGACTAAGTTTTAATTTGAATCGATTAATGTTATATAACTTGAGTACTGAATTAGTCAACAACTTATTTATATCTTGAATTTTTTTCGTAATTAATTTTAATCTTCGTAAAAGTAGTCAGAATATTTTTTATAATAACTGTTTAAATTTACAAGAATTTAAATAGTTTTTATTAAAAAAAAACTGTTCCAATTTTTGTCAGATTTTCTCTAAAGTAGGAATTTAGTTTCCATGTTGTGTTAATTAGTCATTAATACAACATGGAAACTAAATTTCTACTTTAAAATCTGATATCAAAGCACGAAAATTAAATTATTGAACTTTATAATATTAAATCTTTCTGGATACTTTAAAATTAAAAATTGTCTTGTTATTATTAAGTTTAATATGTTAATTTATGTTTATTATATTTATAAATGAAATTAAAACTGATAACGTAATCGAAATATTCAAACATTTTGGAAATTTTTATATTATTTTATATTTAAGCTTTTAATGAGTTTTTGAATCTATTATTTTTTTGTTATGCATTTTAAAAATATCTGAAGTTTATAGTCGTACAAGAAACAAATATTTGGAATGCTTTATAATCAGATAAAATAATGAAAAGTTTTATGGGCTTTCTCCTGATTTATTATTCTTTTATATAATACCAAAGATCATGTTATATTCTTCAGTAGGAGTTCAAATGAATAAACTATAACAATTTATTGTATTGATATAAGTGCTAGTACTGACATTAACGACATTATTACTTCGACTTTAATCTTTCGTTCTTAATATATTTCATTTAAATTTATTTTTGTATGGAATTTAATATTTTATTTTTAGAATCACATATGATAATAGACAGCATATAAATTTTTTAATTAAGTATCATTGTGACAATTAAAAAAGAAAAAAGTAAGATTTAACGTAAATAAAATTCATTAAAATGCAAATGAGAAGAAACATTTTTAAAAAAGATTTTTCGGTAAGTGGTTTAGAATGAAACAGTGTTTTTTCATCTTGATTCTAGACCTTAAATCATCTAGATTCCATTCTGTCTTTCAATTTTCCTCATATTTCTCTATGTTTTATCTCTGTTTTCTTTGCACTTTATTTTATTTTATTTTTTTTATTTCCTTTCAAACTGATCTTAAATTAGAATTGTAATTATAAATCAAGTGATCGTTATTTAAAAAAAATCGTTTCAACGTTTGTTATGATGCTTTTTCTATTTTTGTTATTCAGTAACAAAAAAAAATTTTCAAATTTTTTTTAAAATTATGTTTGTGTTGTTTTAATTATTCATTTTGTTGAAACATTCAAAAAATAATTATTCTTTTTATGGATGATTTAATACCATTGGAAAAAAACCTTTTAACGTTTAATTATATTAATAAATTTACTTTAAGATTTTAACCATGCATTAATAGAATTAAGATAAATTCCCAATTGAAATTTTTTTTTAAATTCAAAAATGCTATAATAAAATCCATTAAATGGATAGTTTCTGATTGAATTCTGAAATTCAGTAACCACTGAAAAATTCATATTCAAGTAATTACTGAATGATGATACATCAAGAAATTAATAAAAAATCAAAGTTAATTGAATTAATTTTTTATATTATGATCTTCTTTAGTTATTGTACGCATTATAATTAGCATTCGTTAAACAGAGAAAGGTAATTAATTTTTTTCCAATTCTGTAGTGAAAGAAATAAATTAAATATAACAAAAATTTTACAGGATTATATTGAAACTAATTTAAGAATATTACTGTGTCTTGTAAGTCACAGAAAGAGTTCAATAAATAAATTTTTAAATTTAGACGAGTATTGAGTTACCACTTAATGCTGCTCATCTTAAGGATCTTAAAGAGAGATGTGGTCAAGAAGACGTATCAAAGACAAAGACAAAGCTTTCAGAGAAAATTACTAATGGACTCTTCTCGCAGAGAAAAAGAAGTGCTACATATCCAATTTATGGTATCTTGCCTTCAACGTACATCTGGTAAGAAAGATCTAAAGAATATAATTTTCACCATGAATCATAAATTGTTTCTTTCCTTAGAGCTGAAAGAAAATTACATTTCGAAACGTAGGAGTAATATATAAAATTGGATTATTAGTAACCATGTTCGGCATTTAATTACCATTAACCTGTATACACTAATTTAATTAATGTTTAAAATATTTTAAATCAATTTATCGATTTAAATTCTTTCTTAGTATATATTAAGAAAGAAATTTTTATCAATATTTTTAAAAGTATTTATTTATTTATTGAATGATAATATATCTTACTTGTTAGACACATTTTTTTTTAATTAAGGGAAAAAAGAAAATTATATGAACTAGCAAAATTTTTATACATACTGTTGACCAAACCTTGCTGGATATTTAAACTACGAAGATAATGCCTTTTTTTAATGAGAGTTAACACAATGATAACATTAAAGAGGCGATATTCAGTTATTATATTTTCTTGATGAGTGAGCAAAAAATTTTTAAGTTAAATGCAAAATATTATGTAGCCTAATTACAGTTTTCTTTTGCATGATACTCAATACTATTATACTACATAAATTATCTAACATAAACACTATTTTTCCATAAAATCAGTTTTGAAGAATCTGCTCATTATTATACAAAAAATTGATTAAGGCTAAACAATGTTAGCTATTAACTAGTATCGTTAACAATCTGTTTATTCGTCAGAATAAACAGATTGTTAGCGATCATCATAGTCTCACAAAGAAAGCTAAACTTTCTTTTTGAGACTATGATGAATAAACAGATCTTTTTATTTATCAAAAAATAAATGAAATAAATCAAATTTTAAAATCTTTGAAAAAAATTGGAAAATGTTTCGGAATCTTACTGAAAATGTAAAATACAATAACTATCATTACTGTACTGCTATTAGTGATTATTTCCTTTGTTGCGAGTTGATAAAGTGTGTAATATGCTAACATAAGATGATATAAAAAACTACTTGAATTGTTGTAACTATTTCAAACTATTTCATTGTATTGACAATAGCAAGGGAAAGATTGATAAATTTCGTAAAATGAGGTTAGTCATTGATTTTTGAATGTAAAATATCAAATAATGCATAAAATACCATGTCATTTATTCAATAGATGAAAGGATATTCAATCTTATAAGAAAAAAAGATACAAAATCTGGGCATGCATTTATCAATGCATGCCCAGAATTTGTATCTTTTTTTTTTCCTCTTATAAATAGATATTTTTAGTATTTATTTCTTTATTATGAAAGCACTAGAATAGACGATATCTATATTTTTATTTAAGTATATTCGCTATATTTTTAAATTCTTAATTGTAATCAGTCATCGAAGAGAAATGTCAGAAATAAGAATTTTAAACATATACCAACAAAAAGAAATAAAAACAAACTGAACTACGTATAGATACAAGTTTTGCCAATATAAAAATTCCTTTTTATGAAAGACTTTGTAAAATTTTATATTATGATGTATGTTATATAGAAAAATATGTCAAGTGATTACTGATATACTATATTTGGGCGGTTCGGTTATACAGCATGAAATAGTTTGCTTTAAAAAATTTCTATCAAAATAAAATATATTTTTCATAATATTCTATATTATATTTTAAAAAGAAATAAAATTTACAATCACTGTTTTTCTCTATATAATATGTAATTTTATATTTCCCTATCTTATTAATTAATATAATAAAAAATGCTAATATGACATTGATTCGAGAGAGATATTTTTAAGATAAAGGATCAAAAAAGTTTATCTCCCGCCATTTTGAATTTTATCAGATCTTTAAATTTATTATAAATTCATATAAATATATCCACACAAGTTCAACAATAATTGGAGAAGAGAGATTATTTTTCTATGAAATATAAACTTTTATTTAGTGAGTTTTATTTCTAGAAGTAATATCAATGTTGTTCCTCACATATTGAGTATATCATTTGTATGTAAGAAATCTTATGGAGTTACTTAGAGAGCATGATGATCATTTTTGTAAAACAACTTCGGTGAATCCCTTAAATAAAAATCTTCATGATATAAAAAGATATTCTTTAGAGATATATTGTCCTCTATGGAATCTCTATTTATCGCATATTATTTCTCATATTTGTAAGTTTGTTCCATTTATTTATATTTGTAGGCATATCACTTTCGATATGTATTCTATGTTTTTAAGTTTGCTTTATTGTAAACAGTTCTAAAGTAAATTTAATCTGATTCCAATCAGTCCAAAAGTTACTTACTCACATGACCCTTACTTTTTTTTAAGTGATGTTAAATTGGACGATATCAAGATCCAACTTGGGAATCGATAACTTTCATAACATATACTATCTGGGATCAATTTATATATCCTACTTTTTGCTTAATATCCATCTTCCTTAATAAAAACATGTTGTGTGTAGTAAACAAATCTGAAAGCTGGCTAGAGAAATACAAAGTTTTTTTTTATAAAGTATCACTAACGTTAACAAGTAACAAAATGTTTCCAACCCTAGACAGGATAATATTACATTCTTTTGTTACTCTTATTTTAGATGAAATGTGATGTGGACTTTATAAATAAATGCCTTATTTGGCATAAATTTACATTATTTGTTTTATTCGTGTCACTGAACAATATATAAAAAAATACTTTATATAAAAAATCATTTTATTTTGGATATAAAAATTTTAAATTGGATTATTTCACTATGAATACTTATTGAGTTTAGAATTAAATGAATATTTTGTTTACTACTTCATTAATCAAGATTTATATTTTATATTATATTTAATTTTAGTCGCACAATACACAAAAATTATAATATAATTTCAATATATTGTGTATATTATAATTTCATTATAATAAATCATGTTTTATCTGATGTTATGATTTGATTAAAAATGAACATTAGTAAAATATATATTTTTTCTTATTGTAGATAATGTTATTTGATATCTATACAATAAAACATTTTACGATTCTTAGATTCCTTTTGTAATCTTTTTTTCATCAAATTTTTGTCCATATAGTTCACATTTAATAGAATAAAAAACATCGATTCACTTGTATTAAAGTTCTTAGATTCCTTTTGTAATCTTTTTTTCATCAAATTTTTGTCCATATAGTTCACATTTTCTTTTAATAGAATGAAAAACATCGATTCACTTGTATTAAAATTATGTTTCAAAACGATTAACAGATATTTCTGCATGTTTAACTAATTTATCTTTTTTATCTCTTACATTAAATGTATTTTTGCATTACAGTTAAAATAATCTTATTAAACTGATGTTTCTCCCTAACTTTTGACGAAATTTGTTACTACTTTCATTGTAAAATTCAATATATTTTCCTTGCCTTTTTGATGGTTTTGGATATTTATTTATAATTATTATCCAAGATTTAAATAATAGACTTGCCCTGAAAAAATTTTTGCCTTTTTTTCATCTTGAATCGTGTAGAATTGCATTGAAAATGATCTTAGTCTACATGAGGATAAGGATTGATGCCTTCATCTTTATAAGTTATACTGCATGAATAAATCATTCTGCGCTTTTTTCTATATGATGTGAAACAATCCAAGGTCATAGATAACATTAGTGTCAAGAGTTTTAACTCCTTTCTTTCAAAAGAAACTTATATTTATAGCACTGATATTTTAAAATTCATCTAAAAGCAATTTCGGTAATCCAAACACCTATAATCACAAGATAATTATAGCCATCCATATATCTATTAATTTTTGCAGAAATCGATCTTATTTTTAAGTTATTATCAAATTTTTAATTATGTTTTAGTGCTGCAATCATGTTGAGATACCCATAACGATTATTCAGATCAATTATCGTTTGATGGATCGGAAAGATAAAAAGAATTAGAATTAGGGGAATCGATCATATATTCCTTTGGTAGAATAAAGATACCATTATTCTACTTTACTAACTAAACTAAGATTGAAGTCATTAGCAACTTTCGGTAATCTTTCTACTTTATAAAATTCAGAAAGAAAAATTTTATGATGTAGCTTATGCAATTTTCGGTTGAAAATTATGTTGCGGTATTTTTTGGTATAATTAAGTATGACATTGTAAAAATATTTTTAATGATATTCATTGGTTAAACTGGTCTTCAAAAATAAGTCGCTATTACGTTATGTTAAAAGGTGTACAAAGTAAACAGTCTAACAATTATAAACGAAAAATGGAATTTTATATATTCAACAACTTCAATAAATTTGACAATAACAAAATGAAAATTCTATTACTCTAAGGATATTTATTTGCCTAAAGAGTAAAGATACAAATAAAAAATAAATCATGTAAGTCTATAAAGCTAATATTTCATATATTTTGAAAATGTTTGACTGATTATATTTTTATATATTTCTTCAAACAAAAAATGCTGTTTTCCATATTTTCTTTTATGATATTTTTTAAAATATGATAAAAAAATAAATAAATATTCATAAATATGAACACTATCTCCTGATAGATAGCAATTTTGACAGTCTTATAAAAATAAAAATCGACTGTAGTAGAAAGAAATACAAAAGCGAAAATTATACTATGATTTTTTTAAATTATAATCCAAAGTAATTAGAAGAGTAAAAAGTCGATTTAATTCTAACTTAAAAATAACTGATATTTTATTTTTTAAATGTTTAAAAAATTCATCATTTTTTAAATTACCAAAGTTGACTTATAATTAGTGAATAATTTCTTCTTAGATTCAAGAGTTAAGCTGAGATTATAAATTAATAATTATACGTAGGAATGAATACTATAGATGCTATTGCGTGAATGTTTTCATCGTTATTTGCAATAATTTGACTGAAACAAAATTTATAAAGATTTCTTTGTTTTTGATGTGTCTAAAGAGATTTTCAATTAAATATATTTCTTATATACAAACTAAGCTAATACAGAGGAGCATCTTTGAGATTTTGAATAAGTTTTAAATGGTTCAATTTTATTATAAACGTTTTTTTATAATTTATATTAGAATAATATTAGAGTAAAAAATATCAAATATTATTTTATTTAAATTCAGAAAATTACATCAAAAACGATTCTGAAATACTGTTGTTAAATATTCCAACAGAGAATGTAAAATGATTAACAGGGATAGGAGCGCGGAGATATCATAAAAAAACTATTTCAAATTCAATAATTAAATATACTATAATAGTTTGATTTTATATAATTAATCTGAATAATTTATTACTAACTCTTATTTAACTTTAGAGATTATTCATGTAATCTAACTTTACTTTGAAATGTTTAAATTCATTAATTCCACGTACATGCATCCCATTTGCTGTGCCATTTTATGATTCTAAAGAATATTTATTCAATCATATATTTATCATTCGAGGATTCTTGTTTATTCTTGAGTTTCAATACTTTTTTATGGACTTGTGAGCTCAGTTTAGATTTTCAAGCTTGCTATATAACAGTTTACATTAGATGAAATATGTTTGTTTTTCTGTTTTTGAAAATATTTTTTAAAAAGGATAAATTCTATAACTTTTTTGATATTATTGAATGATATATGTGATATTCTTATAGTTATTATATTCAAATAATGAAATTTATTGATTGGACAAAACATTTGATATTGGAGAGTTTTGAGAAATTTTCCCTTTTTATTGTTTTTATTGCAGTTTATTATAAAGCAGTTAATAATTATATTTATTTACGTACAAAATTATAAATTATTATAATATTTTGAACTTGATGTTAAGCATTTTTCTTGTTTCACGTATATGTATTGTTAGTAAAAGTCAATGTAGAAGACATAATTCACCATATTACTCATCCCGGAAATTCTGGGCAATATAAAATTCTAAATTAATGTGAAAATTAGGCAAGGATGAAAAATTTATTCATTCTATAGAAATAATAATAAAATTGAAAAATATATGAGAATAAAAAGTTTGTAAAGGTTCAGTCCGATTATAAGTCTAAACTTAATTTACCTGATGAAGTCACCTGATATCTGAAAGTTACTGTTGTAACTTTGAAAACTGCTTAAAATTAAAAAAATTCAATGTCAATAAAATTTAAATGAAACTCATACTCCTTCATTAAATGTTTTACTTAAAGTTGGAAAATTTAGGTCTAAATGTAAAAACGGCATAAAATATATTTAAAAATTATCAGACTATTCCAACGAACAAGTTTTCTGAGAGAAAACAACGTCTTCTTGAAAATTTTATAAATTCAAATTAATAATTTACATTCTTAAATTTATAGAAGCTTACAGTGAATGGATGTTTATGTGTGCCTTATCATTGTTAATAAATGATAATCCTGGTATGACGACAAAACATATTTTAAAATGATTTCTGTATAAATTTACTGTTAGCAAACATCAAAATGTGCTAGCATAAATATACTTTGAATAAAAGATTTAAGTATTAATAATTAATCTTCTTTGAATTTGTATCTAATTATTATTGTTAGAACATTCTAATTGAAAAATTATCATTTTATCATGAATGTTTTATACTCAATTTAAGCAAATGATATTCTGATTCTACCAGAATATTATAACTATTGTAGATCAGATTGTTCAATGAGAAAACAACAAAATTATAATCTATTTTACAACATTCGTGGAATGCTTTACTTATTCGCATCTTCAAAGATTTATGACATTCGGTAGTTCTTACTTTTGACACAAAGATAAATTCAAAATATTTTAGCATTTTTGAAGGAACATTAAAATATATCATTTCACTTTTAGAAATTACATGCTGAAGGTAAGGAATTCGAGAATAATTCAAGTTTTAGCATTAAAGCATCAATCTCTTTTTTTTAGCTTAACCTCAGCACAACATTTCATTTTGATTCTCCAGTTCTGAAAACATATAGGCCTATAATTCAAGTAATAAAAATAATATATTCATTATTGATATAATGTAATAGCTTCTAATCATTTTAATTATAAATTAATGAAATTACTTTTCATATAGGGAAAACTGAACTGAATCCAAAATGATCTCCTTAATTTTTTTATATATTTTGGAAGACTATTCTTCCGATTATAAAATATCTTAAACACTTCTGGGATTATTCATTCGAAATAAGAGAAAATAAAAATTCAAGACCGATGCCAAAGGATCATTTTGTACACCTTTCTGTCCGAAATGATCCAATAGGGATCAATTTACCCCAGATAGTTCATAATGCATTATTTATTAATTGTAAGTAAAACAGTAGGCAAAAACAAACTTTTATTATATCTACGTAAAATATTATTCCATGGTTGTAGAAACTGAACGAAATATCAGTTAATTAAAATTTTGAAACCTTAGATCGCAAACTTTGATTTTCATTTAATCAAAATGGCATATCCCAAAATATACTGATCTAACCTAAGATATAATCGCCATCTTGTTTGTAGTAGTACAAATTTTGCTGATTTGTCAACAGATAGCAGGTAAAACTTTAAGGAAATATAGAGTCCCTAGATAGATAGACTACCGCATTCATCCGCCATTTTATATCCTCCTGCCTCTCGATAATCACGGATAACTTTATGGAAAGTAAACCATAATACCATATTTCTTTTCTAATTTATAAATACAGCAGTTGCTTACCTGGCAACCGAAGATCATATTTGGAATAGTTTTCCTCTAATATTTTGTAACCACTTCTTTTTATCTGTAATTTCTTTTACCTTGCGGTAAATAAAAGAATCTATGACCCTTTTCTGTTCAATTAGAACAATTTACAGCACTACAACAAGGCATGTTCTTAAAAAATAACCAGAAAGCCTATGAACGCAATGATAACTCCCTATCTAACAGGATATAAAATGGCCGATTTGGCGTCATCTTGTGGCGCAAAGGAATGCGGTACTCTATATCTCTAGGGACTCTAAGGAAATACAAATTTTACCCTGACGGATCATTTTGGACCAGTTTCCTCTAATAAATATATAGAATTAATCTGTGTGTAAATAAATATAGTTTAAACAATTTTAAAATGGTTGACATAAACGTATAGCATATATAACAATGGATTTCTGAATAAAATTTTTCGATACATAATAAAAATTATAGAGATTAGTGATATAAGGAAAACCTAATAAAAACAGTTCGTGAATAAATTTCAATCACGAATTGTTTGAATTATAAATCTTATTATTTTTTATTCATTCTTTTGAATAAATATTTTAGCATTGTAATTTCATCTTATCAGCGAAAACATTTTTATGATTTTTTAAATAAATATTTAGTCAAATAATTAAATGTTTTCAGTTTCTTTCATGCAATTTTATGCATTTAATAATATCAGATTTATAATTAAATTTATCTATATCGTTTGCTCAATAAATTAATTTAAAAAAATGGAAATTAAGAAGAATAAATTTAATTTTTTATCTTTAAGCAGAAATTTGTATTAATTAAAAAATAAACAAATTTAAAATTATTTTTTTAATATATATAAAAAAATTTAAAATAATAAAATTTAATTTTTTTTTTTAATTTTTAATAAAAAAAAAAAAACAAATTTAAAATTATATAATTAATATCACCAATTAAAAGTTTTATTCCTTGTAGACTATAAATCATATTAATTAAAAAAAATTGTTTTTAAATATTTTCGTACTCACGACTTTATGGAAAGTAAACCATAATACCATATTTCTTTTCTAATTTATAAATACAGCAGTTGCTTACCTGGCAACCGAAGATCATATTTGGAATAGTTTTCCTCTAATATTTTGTAACCACTTCTTTTTATCTGTAATTTCTTTTACCTTGCGGTAAATAAAAGAATCTATGACCCTTTTCTGTTCAATTAGAACAATTTACAGCACTATAACAAGGCATGTTCTTAAAAAATAACCAGAAAGCCTATGAACGCAATGATAACTTCCTATCTAACAGGATATAAAATGGCCGATTTGGCGTCATCTGGTGGCGCAAAGGAATGCGGTACTCTATATCTCTATGGACTCTAAGGAAATACAAATTTTACCCTGACGGATCATTTTGGACCAGTTTCCTCTAATAAATATATAGAATTAATCTGTGTGTAAATAAATATAGTTTAAACAATTTTAAAATGGTTGACATAAACGTATAGCATATATAACAATGGATTTCTGAATAAAATTTTTCGATACATAATAAAAATTATAGAGATTAGTGATATAAGGAAAACCTAATAAAAACAGTTCGTGAATAAATTTCAATCACGAATTGTTTGAATTATAAATCTTATTATTTTTTATTCATTCTTTTGAATAAATATTTTAGCATTG